>NKZK01000414.1:0-36178 GCA_002370145.1 [Candida] ipomoeae | reverse complement strand
TTAGTCAAATACTTAAACGACCAAGCAATCATCACAAAAACCGCCATTGCCCTCTAGACTCACAAGAAGAAAAACAGAACTTTCAAGCTTTTGAATAGCTAGAACTGCATCAGCCCTTTTCTGACATGCATTTCTGAAATCCATTTCGGGATATATGAGTTTATGGTCCTGTGTCAAAGTTACCAAGAACCAAATATGCCTCTATTCAATCATAGGTGTTTCTAAAATGGGGAAAAGGATTTACAGGTGAATTCAGTTTTAATGATTGTCGAAAAAAATGCATTAGAATATCTACAAAAGCTAATTTGGCTTGTTGTAAATGTCCTCCGGCTTGCAAATGGCGTAACGGACACAGGCGTGACTCTTGATCTTGCCGATAACATCATCCTTGGTCCAGTTGTCCTTATCAATGTTGACCTTACTACAGGGCGACTTGTTTGCAGGCTAATCAAAATTACAGAAGATGGGCTTCATGCACTCCACAGGAATGTCCACGAGCTCGCTGTCCATGTAATCAAAACAAAGTTTTCCGTTGTTGTCCTTAAAGTCCAAGAAAGGGTTATGTGGTTGAGCTGGTTGAGCTGGTTGGTTTTGTTCGGGCTTGCTGTTTTGGGGAGTCTCCTCGTCGTCGGTTGGGAAACGGAAGTTGACGTTGTCCTTGAAACGGTAGTTGGAGCTGTAACTGTTGTCCTCGTCCTGAGTTGGGTAACGGAATCCGTCCTTCTGGGGGAGCTCAGCGACGTTGCCGGCTTTTTCGCCGGTAGGCATGGCCAAGACGGCGGAGGCAATGAGGAACAAGGTGGCGAATTACATGACTGAAGAGAGAAGATGAGATGAGATGAGAAGATGAGATGAGAATAATTATGAAAGAGATGGAAGAAGTGTCTGTCTTTCATATTTCTCGAGGGAGGCTATGAGGATGCAACATTTGCAATCACCAGCAACCGCACTGCTCTATTGAGAATCAGTCCAGGTCCTCAGTAGACATCAGTACCTCTACAGTAGTTAATATTGGTGGGTCTGGTGTCGGGAGACATCTTGGTATGTCCTCCCTCAGTTGATATATATTTCGGATACTCTTATAGAATAGCGGGAGCTTGCCCTTTTATATTGGGGTGAGCCTTCACACGACCACAGTCACGTGAGTGACCGCGGTCTCAGGGAAACACGGAGCCGCGGCTCCTGTTTCTCAACATGCTCCCGGACTGCATATAAAGAAAACCGCGTTAGTGTGCAGACTGCTGTGATTCTCCAGGCCACACGACCTCATACAATGGACTCGGAACTTACGATTACTAATCCACTGGGACTATGAAGTCATTGACTGGGTGATTGGAAATGGTCCAGAAATTTCACAATACCGACTGTTTGCATGGTGCTAATGCTGAGTGATTGAATGGGACTGAAGCATTGATGAATGGGACTGACTGTGTGACTGGGGAACTGAGAGTGGAGGCAGTGACCGATGGTTTAGGGTGAGCGAGAGAAGGGCTCTAAATCATAGAATTAAGGTTCAGGGTTCTTAATCATGAATTCTGGGAATTCTCCTACTCCTTTTCCATTCCTTTCCTTTCCTTTTCCATTCCATTCAATCCTTTTCGTTTCCAGTCCTTTCAATTCAGTCCAATTCAGTCCAATTCCAATTCAATCCAATTCAGTCCAATCGTTTCCAATCATACCCTTTTTTTTTTGGGATTAGTATTGGTGAGGTATGGAGGTTCGGGCAAGTGCGCCTAACCACGTGGAGTGCACAATACAATAGTCTATTATTATCTATGGCGTCGGCCTGGAGGACTGTCTCGGCCTGAACATTGTCTTAGGCTAGAGCATTGTCTTGGGCTGGAGCATTGTCTTAGGCTGGAGGACTACTGTTCTGACGCGCAATGACGCGCGCATTTCGGGTGCGCATTGCGACCCAATTTCTTGGACGCTATGCGTTTTTGCGGCCGTTTGCCTTCTCATTGCTTTTTGCGTTCCCGTTGCTTTTTGCGCTGTCAGCCTGCGCACTAAGCATTCTCGAGTTTTTCAGCCATTTCTCAGCCATTTCTCAGTTATTGTTCCAAGCACTTCGCGTAAGCTAAACGAGCATGAAAGGAGAATGAAAAATTGACAGGTTGGAACATTGAAAAATTGAAAAATTGAAAAATTGAAAAATTGAAAGATTGAAAGATGGAAAAATTGAAAAATTGAAAGAAAATGGAAGAATGGAAGAAAATGGAAGAGCAGAACGAGTCTGAAACTCTAAAAATATACCATTCCAGTCTCGCGTCACGTGCCTTCGTCTAGTTTAAGGTCCGGCAACGATCTAAGAGTCTAAGAATCTTAGAGTCTGAAAGTCTAAAGGATCTGATTCATTTACCTATGAGAATATGCCTTAGACCACCTTAGACAATTTAGACACTATGAGAGACTATGGGAGACTATTAGAGACTATTAGAGTCACTGAGACTCGACTGGGACTCGATTTGGACTGGAATTGGACTCGAAATGGACTCCACTAGTATTTTCAAGTGGAAAAATGGCTCAGCTGACTCCATTGGACCCTTTTTTTCTTTTCCTTTGGGTAGTTGGTCACTTCTCCAAGTGTTCCATCGAAAATGACAGAGGGGTGCAACCGAGTGCGAGGTATCACTTTTAGCTGCAAAATGGGTTAGAAATGGAGTTTGTTCATGGGGCAACATCAAAGCAGTATAAAGTGGCCTTCTACTCAGTGGCCCTCTACTCAGTGGCCTCTATAAAGTGCACTAGTCACTTTGTCCTACTTTGTCTCAGTCCTGGAAAACCATAGTCAGTCCTGACCATGACGAATACTAACTCTAGGGGAAAATGGAAGAGGTCACGATTGAAGACCGCAGTGTTTCATCTGCTCCATATGCTTCATACTTTCCTTCATTCTGCTTGGTTAGTTCTTGTTTCGTGACTAATACGACTCTTAGGGGTGTACAGATAAACCCGTACACCATAAGTACTGTCATTGAATATACTCTAGCACCTTCATTTCCCAGGGAGAGGCTCCATACTGAAGCATCTTAAACAAACTTTCAGATTCATAAGAGGAAAAAGCATTTTAGTATACATCGGCGGTTCGTGATACCAATGCCACTTGGCTCAATAGCAGAGCACTATGTTTCAAGGGCCTGAAATTTGGTGCAAATCCAAATGGAATGGAAATGGAGGTGCATGAGTGGATGGATTTATAAGTAGCTGGAATATCTTGAGAGCTAAAAACATGTGGTGAATCAGTATCACTATATGTGGCATAGATATAGCATAATGGTGTAGCAGGGATATAGCATAATGATGTAGTAGGGTCATAGCATAATGGTGTAGTGCTCTCTCAAAGTAATTCGTAGTATACTGATAATATGAGCTCTCATAGGAACAACAAGCAAGGTGGATCCCGCAGTTCCGTATCTAGAATACATGGCCTGGGAGTACTGGTAGTACTGGGTGACCTTCTTAGAGAATCTGGAAGTAGTCACCACCACCTTGGCACCTCTGGAAATCAAGCCCTTTCCTTGCGAGATCTCGTCACCAAAAGAGCTGGCACCAATAGAATCGGAACTAGCCCCGGTCACCAAAAAGTGCTTGTCCTTGGAAGTCAAACCATTGACGGCTCCGCTTTCCAAGCCATCCAAGTACATGGACGAGATCTTCTTGGGGTCGTATTCCCGGTCAGTGAAATACTACCAACCCACATATAACCATTGATTCTGCTAGATTTATAACTAAAAGAAGAACGGTCAGTAAAATCATTCAACCAATCATTCAACCAGTTCCTAAAGTTATTAAATCCTTTTAAACCATCAGATTTACTTTGGTCAGTTTTACTGCCTCTATTGTAACCAAAAAAAGACATTCAATGGTACTTGTGACGTAGCAGAGCTGCACACAGGTGGAGAACCCTTAAGTAAATTTCTAGTAGAATTCTTCCATTCAAATGCCAGTGCGATATTAGCGCGAGTATTAGCAAATATTATAAACAACATCTTTCTCATATAATACACAAACTCACATGTACACATAACACTTAAACGGTCATTGATATAAATAAGATCTAATTTGGTGGGGCCCAATTGAAGCTTAATTTTGGGGGCCTGATTTATGTTGTATTGGAGGCCTGATTTACGTTGTAGTTAGGTAGGTACCTTAAAAGTTGGTAGTATGAAATTTTCTATTAACCCATTGACAAAAAAATAAGCTAGTTTTTGGGTAAGCTTTTGACAAGAATGATGCTTTTTTACGAGCAGAATAAATGGCATCACAAACAAAGACGAAAATCTTGAACAGTATGATTCCCAACCTACACCCCATATAGCTTTTCTTTTGGATGTTCAGTCAGTACACCACTAAGTACGAGTACATTAAGCAACAGTACCGTACGCAAGAATGAACTTTGAGTTCTGGCTCTTTGGATGAGTTCTGGCTCTTTGGATGAGTTCCCCAAGGATATAAGCTAGGTGTACTTTCCCTACACCAATTGAACGTGACCATATTTTTGGAAAACAATGCATCAATGGACAATATATATTTTTTGGACGAAATGGACGTCAATATTCAAAAGAGATTCAAGATGATTATACTGGGATTTTGCAAATGTGTAGAAATGAACCGTTGGTCTGAACCGTGTCCCATGTTCATATCCCATTTTTGTAGCCAAGCTGTATGGTATCCAATGGTATGGAAACCAATGGCACCCTTAACCACCAACTGCTTTTCAAATTGTTTGCTGTACCATTCAATCATTCAGACATCAAACAGAAGGAAATTCATAATGTAGGGAGTCAAGCAATTAAAGAATTCAGCCATTTAATATATTCAATAAATTTTTCAACCTATGTTTTAGTATATATTGATATACAGGGATATGTAAGTTGTGCCTTACAAGACCAAAGTGCGATATGTGTCGAAGTGGGTGAAAACTCTTCACCCACTAGTAACCTGCACATAATACTTCACTGGTATGCATACAATGCATCTGCGAAGTACCTTGACTCCGTATATGCTAGGTACTCGTTGACAAAATTAAACAAGTCAGCCATTCAATTTTTGAAGCATTCAAAGAAGTCATTTGAAAAAATAACCAGGAAATACCGTCTTGCAGATGTACAGATGGACCATACACTCTGAATTTTTATCAGGCAATTCCCTATTACCTGTAAACAATACCATAGTCTCCATAGTGGTGCCTGGTATTATGCAAGATCGCACCTGGAAGCCGCAATTGATTTCCATCCTCTCTAGGACTCTCCACTAGGCCTCTCCATTAGGACTACCCCACTAAACTATAACCCACTAAACTATACCCCATTAGGACTATTCCACTAAAACTATACACCACTAAAGTCATAAAACACTAAAACTAATTACACCACTGGAGTTATACACCACGAATAATACTCTATTGTGTGCAGACGTGGGCCACAGCAAACAATGGGACGCGTCCCCAAATTCTCTTTCTCCAAAGGCAAATTTTTTCATAGGCTATTTTCAGGTGGATACTGTCAAAATGCACGGCGTATTGTGCACACCTGGACGTTACAACGTCTTTATTCCACCCGCCCCTGATTGTAAAGGCGTTATATTTTATTTCCAGAACAATGGCACTGGTGGATGCAGGCTTGTGGTGGATGAGGAATTTTTTCAAACTTATTAATTTTTACCATCTCTTTTTGGTCATTTAATTGTTTTATCTTTTTTGGTCATTTAATTTTTTTTATCTCTTTTTGGTCCTTTAATTTTTCACTTCTTTTTTTCTTGCCTGGTACTTATAAAGGTAACCCCGCTTCCCACCTTAATCAGTCCAAAAAAACCAAAAAGCGAAAAAGAGAAAAAAGTCAATTATATCGATATCAGAGAAAAAAGTTCAAAACAAAAAAAAAACACTTCCTCCAAAATGAAGTTGTTGGTCTTATTCAAGGCCTTCGTTTTCGCAACCACCGTCCACGCAGCCTCCAGCCTCCCACGAGTGCTCGTGGCCAAGGTCAACGGCATTTACCACCCGCTTTCGCTCCCCCCGGAAGGCATTGACGTAAGGATGGGTGTTCCGTTGATTTGGGGAGATCCCTTGGCCGCCCCGGTGGAGCTCGCCTTAAAGGACAACAAGTTGCACAGTACTAATTATGCTAAGGATATGTATATTAACATAGAAAAGGGTTTTCAGATTGTATTAACCACAACGGAAGATGCTGCGACAAAGATTCTAAGGGATGAGGATTCGCATTTGGTGGATTTCAAATTTAGCTCCTGCCAACGTAATTATTTTAACGCGAAGACTCGTCTGACTGATGAATATAACCTTGTGATAGGAGGGACAGATGTAGATGATGGCCCGAACTGCCGGGTAGCAGAAGTTTTTTACTTGCCTTTCGATAAAGTTACTAGGAAAATCATAACTAAGGGAGATGGAGATGTTGCTAAAACTGAGACTGATTTAACGGTACCTTCAGATCATACATTGGCGTTGTTCATCAAAATAGAGAACAAATGGTACCCACTCACCATCGAATATCTCGGCAACAATAAAGATTCATACTCTCTTGTTTATAATGTCCCCGAGCAGTGTCCAATCGAATTCAAGATCGATGAGGAGAAAAAGCAACTTGTTACTGTGAACACGAATGTTCAGGGCTGGCATGTGTGTTTCGAAAGCACACCGCCTGTCGAAGGAGCAGAGCCTTTGGCTGCCATCCAGAAGAGCTTGTGTTCGAAATCAATCTCTTTGGATAACGAACATAGGATTGTGGGTCAGAAGGTGCTTGTGAGCAAGGCTGATAACCACCTTTATAACAAGGAAGACAAGGGTCGTGAAGCTGTGGATATCTACCTCTATTATTACGACCGAAAGACCAATCAGCCCTTGTTGAACAAGCCTGTTTTAGGACTTAATCTTGCTCCTGTATCTGCACCAGTCATTGCAACTCCAAAATACAGTATCCAAGATTTGGGGCTGTCACAGGAGCATCCTCAACTCCCAAATGTCTTCTTCGTCAAATCCGGTAACTCCTACATGGCACTCTCCACCTACCGATTCAACAAGACTTTCAGCCTATTTACAACTGAAAAATCCACAAACCCTCCGGCTGGATTTGACTATGCCAAGGGTATTGCCACAACCAAAGACAACCCCACCCCTGGATCCGTGTCATTCTATGATGTATGGGGGATGGTTGGTTTTGGTGATACTAAATACCCAACGGAGTTTAATGTTGACCAGACGGGGAAAGTGAATTTTACGTTTTTCCTATGTGGGCAAAAGCTGAAAAACGTTCATGTGTTGTTTACCGTACTCCAAAAATCCGCCTACATCAGCTGTACAATAGCAGATGTCTACTTCTTGCCTTACAACAGAACAGATCAGACTGTGTTGTTAGGTTTGCCCAATTTGGAAGCACCTAAGGATCCTTTGAAAGCACCTAAGAATCAAGCACCTGAGAAATCTGTGGCTGAAGCTGATAAACACTTGGATCAGTCTCCGGCAAAACTTGGCCCACAAAGTCAGGAAAGCCAGGAAAATGAGCCAGGTACTGCGTCTCAGGTAAGTGTCCCCAAGGTATGGAGAAATGTGTCAGACATTCCCAGACCAAAAACCAAAGTTCCAGGAACCAAAATTCAAAACTCTGGAATGGAAGTGGGAACTTCAGAGAAAGAGTCTAACACTGATGGTTCTAAACAATCAAAATTGGGAACTTCAGAGTTCAACACCAACGTTGCGGAACCAGAAGCAGAAAAGTCTGGATCCACCAATGTTTTGGGATCAAACACTGAAAATTCTGAAAAGAAATTGGATTCTTCTGAATCAGAGAAGAAGTCTTCTAAGCATTTCGGGGATGTATCACCAGTGTCTAATTATAAGCCCGAAAAAATGGACAAGTCAAACGACTCGGTACCTGGCTCCTCGAAAGCTAAAGGCAATATGGAAGATACCAATGAAGGGAAGAATTCTTTGGACACTTCCAAACTTCCAACAAGGACAATTTGAACAAGGATACGACAGTTGGACACACCGCAAAGGAGCACCCAGAAGCGAAGGGAGATCTGTCTAGTGGAGGAACCCCAGAACAGAAGCTCAAGGTGAAGGATTCCCCAAGGAATAAGGAAGGTCAGGATTTCTCAAAGCAAAAGGGAGGTCAGGAAAGAGCTTATGGTCAGAGAGAATCTTTTGGTGAGAAAGAACCTTTTGGTGAGAAAGAATCTTTTGGTCAGAGAGAAGGTTCCAAGCCGGGTCAAGTTCAAGCTTCCAAGTCAAGTCAACCCAAGGCATCCAAGCCAAGCCAGTTAAAGGCTTCCGAGTTAAAGGCTGGTAGTGGTAAAGGTGTTGACAAATCAGGAAATTCAGGAAGTTCAGGCAAGGTTGAAAATGGCAGAACACCCCAGAAAACTGGCACCAACTCCATTCCAAAACCCACCATTGCTCCTTTCGTCAATGCGGCCTCCAAGAATGCCATTGGTGCATGTATTGTGGGCTTCGCAGCTTTATTGTTATAGTCACATTGCTGAATATCTGAATACATATAACAAGCGACAAAGTTGTTCTTATAGGAGATTTCGAAATCAACTCACGTAGAGAACACGGTGTTCAGGCATTTCTTAGTCCAGATTGCATACAGATGAGAATGGAGGTGATGAAAAAAATCACTGACGTTCCACAGGTAAAGCAATCTTAATCTGATCTTTCTTATTCTAGAGGATCAAGTTTTTCTCGTGCCCTTACCTTTCTTTGTTTCGAGACCTGAGCATGATAATGTGAAGAAACTCTCTCGGGGAGAATGGGAAGTATGCGTCCAAGAGCAACTATAGTTTAGTTCCATCCAGCACTTTTTCTTGTAGTAAAGTATTCCCTAAGGTACAGAACGACCTCATCTAGAGGATGATTGGGTATTACAAGACACGATATAATTACTTACCAAGTAATAGAACGTTTCAAGCAATAAACTCACCAAGTAATAGAGCATTTCAAGCAATAAACTCACCAAGTAATAGAACTTATCAAGTAATAGAACTTACTAAGCCATAAAGGGTGGTAGCTGGAAAGCCTTTTTAAGATTAAAAACTTCGTCCTTGGTGTTGTTGACCACAGAAGGGTTCAAGTTGGAATGGCGGGAGATAGTCCTTAAAGCTGGAGAGTCTAAAGGTTTTGGGTGACTTGACCAAGAATGCACCGTCGTCCGTGGACTCGTCCCACCGGTATTCTTCCGGTCGAGTAAAAAGGTGAGTTTAAGGCCCTATTCTGTCCGTTCAAGAGCAAGCGCGTTTTGGTAACTTTGAACCCTATTCCTAATACATCTTTGTACAATCCTGCATAGCCCGGGGTGGCCAAGTCCCCCTCAGGGTTGTCATAGGTCATCAAACCAATGTTAATGGAAATCATCGAAATGCATTTGGTTTAGTTGTATTCCCAAGTCTCAGGGAAATCTTCAGTATTATGACCATGGAACCACAAATAAACACATTGAGATAGACGTCAAAAACGAAAAAAATCTGAGTAGATAAGTAGATGAATATAGAGGGTCGAGAAAAAAAGGAGGGGTAGAAAAAGGAATAGAATATGAGTAACAAATGAGTAGAAGAGGAGTAGAAAAGGAGTAGAAGATGAGTAGAAAAGGAGTAGAAAAGCAGCAGGAAAAGGAGAAGAAAAGTAATGGAAAAAGGAATAGAAAGGAATAGAAAAAGAAATAAAAAAGGAATAGAAAAAAGAGTAGAAAAGGAGTAGAAAAAAAGAGGGCGGAAGTGATAGCTTTTATATTCACGGATGTTGGCTGTAAATCAGTGCGGGGTTTAGGAATGCGCTATCATGGAGCCTCATGCGCGAGCGTTGGCTGCAATTCCAAAAGAATATAAAAGGCATGCCATTCCTCGCGAACGAACAAAATATATTATTCTACTGATTATCCCACTCTCCACTTACTACACTAACTATACTATATACAAACTGATTTATACTACCCTAGCTACACTAACTACACTATTACAAACTGTATATATACTGTTAGATCCATTATATGCAGGGCCCTGTCTTGTTGAGAAACAGGAGCCGCGGCTCCGTGTTTCCCTGAGACCGCGGTCACTCATGTGACTGTGGTCGTGTGAAGGCTTACCCCAATATAAAAGGACAAGCTCCCGCTATTCTATAAGAGTATCCGAAATATATATCAACTGAGGGAGGACATACCAAGATGTCTCCCGACACCAGACCCACCAATATTAACTACTGTAGAGATACTGATGTCTACTGAGGACCTGGATTGATTCTCAATATGTCTATAGAGGTATCATGAAGCCTACTCTGTTCGATCCTAACAATGACCAGGCCATCATTTTACGAAGCCATCATTGTACGAAGCCGTCATTGTACTTCGTACAATGATGGCCGTGATACGGAGTTTGCGGCCATCATAGTGGACTTTGCGGCCATTGTTTTGGTGGAGAGTTGTTCGATGCAACGTTTCTCTTAAACTTATATAAGCCGCCCTGGTTCCTCTCTTTGAAGAACCATCAACGAACATAGTATCAATAAGGCTTTTGATTAGTAAAAAAAGAATCTTTATTATAATTTTAATATTATAGTTAATAAAATTGATGATTTAAAATTAGTTATAAATTATTTTAATAATCATACATTATTATCTTCAAAATATTTAGATTATAAAGATATAACCAAATTAATGTCATTGTTATGTTCTTTAATACATTGATGCCTAACTAAAACTATGTTCATTGATGGTTCCTCAAAGAGAGGAACCAAAGCGGCTTAAATAACTTTGAGAGAAACGTGGCATCGAAAAACTCTCCACTAGAACAATGGTAAGGATTGTTCTAGAATATTCGAAAGAGCGATCATAGTACTTCATACAACGATGGCGGTGACACGGCGTTTGCAATGGCCATTGTAACAATCGGACTGAGAGACTTCATAATAGTATACTTGATAATCGAGTAAGTAAAACTTTGTCGAAAAACATACATCTTATGGTTTATCAAGATTACTACCATTTCGCAGCCAGTGAAATGTTCAGTGGTGGGTCTAGTTCATGCCTATACCATGATTACATTGACTACTATGATCAAATATATCTTGCTACTGGAGAGTATACTGCTATGAACCACACTATGACTATACCATGTACTGATACCATGACTACTATGACTACCATGACCATGCTATGCTTACATTGACTACTATGAACCTCATAGCGTAGTGATACTATGACTACTATGACTACCATGCCAGCCGTGACTACAGTGAGTACTACGACTACTGCGACTTCCATGACTACTATACTGTGATTATAATCTACAAAAAAAATAATATAATAATAATAAGGGTTGATATTTTTCTATGACTTCTTTGTTGGAGGAAACAGAGACATTTTCTCTCCTACCCAAATTCCACCAACACACACTTTCCATTTGAACTCTTAATGATGTATATATCAAGGCTTGCTTATGTGCACTTCTGACCTTCTCATACCCTTCAGCACTAAGTTCTATACCATGACTGATTATCAGAATGCATACCATAGTAGATACTGGGTTATGTAGTAGATGCCAAGTAGATGGTAGTTTCTGGATTAGGCAATAGTTACTACGGTTGTCAGATCCACCATAGGTAGTGATCTACTTATGGAGGTATTACGAAGTCTCTCTGCCCGATACTAACAAGGGCCATTGTAAACGCCGTACCACGGCGTTCGGCCATCGACAATGATGGCCTTTTTTTGAAGATGCCAGAACAATGGTGATGATTGTTCTGGTGAAGAGTTTTTCAATGCCACGTTTCTCTTCAATTGTTATATAAACCGCACTGGTTCCTCTCTCTGAGGAACCATCAACGAAAATAGATAACTTAGTACTAAACTTAACACAAGAATCTAACAACGGTGGTATGATTTGATACACTGACTCAATGCTCGAACTGTCCTCTACTATCTTTTACTGTTGATGCTATACTATCTCATAGATGTATATATATTCCACTGCTTATCATCATTTTAATTAATTAGTATATAGGAAGTTATGGTGTGTCCAGCTGCAACAGTATGATACTGGGTCACGTGCCGAGCCCTACCTGGTATGACTGAACCAAAGACTTTCAAGTCAAGACCAATGTCCCCCAATTATAGATGTGAAGATCGGTCGCTGGACTAAAAGTGCTTTGCGTGGAAGGGGTTCCTGTTACAAGTTTGCATTCTACGGGATCCGCTTCCACTTGTGTATGGAGACCACCCCCTCGTTGGCATGCTCCAACAAATGTGTTTTCTGCTGGCGTCACGGAACAGTCCCGGTGGCTAAACTGAACTGGCGGTGGGTCTTGGATCCTCCAGAGAAAGTTACTACCAGACGCTTTTTGATAGCTAGAGTAGTAAACGAAAAATTTTTTTTTCCTGTGAATTAGTTCATGTTGCTATGTGGAATGGAGGAATTTTTTATGCGCATACTGTATAACTATTCATGATAAACTGCGAACCAGTGAAAAAAATGGTCTAAAGTATAGATTAGATAGATAAACCCATAATCACCATTTTTGAATTCCTGATACTTCACCAACTTAAATTCCACTTTCTTGCTCAAGAAATTCCCATTCCGATCACTAAGTTATGTTTTCCCATCACTAAGTTATTGTCAGTGCTAGACTTATTGGTAGTGCATAGAGGCATATTGGGCATACTCCCTGGAACTGTTGAGTTATATCACCATAAGCGACATTTTCTGAAAAAAAGTAGATCTGGAAAAGCTCTATGCAAAATACCATCGAATAATTCAATTTCAAATGGGAAATGAACCACATTTGAAATATTCATGTTCAAAGCGAAACATGTTTCATAATGCTTAATAAGTGCCATGGTGCGTGTGGAGCAAATATTCAGACAAGCCATAGAACCAACAACATGCACCAGTTTTAAAAGCCTCTTCTTTTGGAATCTTTTGGAACGACACTCACTCAAGATTCAACCGGTAAGCCCGTGTCGGTATCAACATCAGTGCATATAAGATCAGTAGAGAGTGAAAGTGGATGTGATTGAGAGACTGAGACAGTTAGATCCGCTATGGGCAGGGCACTGCCCATAAAAGTATTATGAAGCCTACGCCGTCTGATCTAACAACGGCCATTCCATAACGCCATCTCCTCAGTCACCATGGTACAAAGCACCAGGGTGGAATGTGATAAACCCGAGGTACCAGGATGAAATGTGAAGAGTTTTCCCGGTCGGACTCAGGGAAAACTGGTTGACTAGGCGACCCCGCTGTCAACTACTTAAGTAGCTCGATTCCCTCGTTTTGAGGAATCATCAACTAACAAAAGTAACTTAGTACATGAACGTTTCACAAAAATCTAACATGGAGGTCGCACCCAACCGTCGTACTATCGTTACCACCGGCCTTTTAGGGGTCATTGCTCTTTATGGCAGAACCTTGGCACCTGCAGCTCATCACTTCGCCCAAACCATTGCGTCTGGGGCGGGAAAATTGCTTGCTATCCTCGCCGGGGTCCCCATCCCCTCTCAAGCCGAAGCCGTTGCATCACTCCGTTCCCTCGACTACCTATTACCGCACCTTCCAGATCTGGGTCCTGTTCTTCATCACCTGTCATACATTGTTGAGAACGAGAACAATTGATCATTCCAGAAAAGAAAAAAAAACGGCGAGCTCTCTTAGAAAGTATAGAGTGTGATATACTTCACCTTGGTGGTTCTTGGTAAAGGTTCAACTCCAGCATGAAATCTTTATGATGAAAGTTTAGCACAATTCCGAAACTATAATATAGAGCCGAACAAACATATTGATATTAATAAATATTGATTGAATTCCATACTATTACTACTATTTTAGTATAACTCATTGTCACATTTATTAGGCTCTTCAATGTGTTTACGGTTACTACTACTACTACTACTACTACTACTACTACTATTACTACAACTACATAATTACCACACTTGGCATTTCGTACTACTTCGTAATTTCACTGGCTACTGAATGTATGTATGATCATACTTTCCGAGAACCATAATGTAATATAGAATCTATGGTGGAGCATAGTATGGTGTGGGGCGAGAGATCATATCCAGGAACAGGTAAGCTCAGGGTATCCGCAGTCAGCAGTCACCCAATCTTATGTAGATGTAACTAAAATGCCCTCATATAATTCAGTCACTATCTTCAATCACTATATTCAGCCATTATCTGCAGTCATTATCTTTATAAGTTGGAACTCTGGCCCCAATCCTAGTGTTAGTTATTCACCAGAATATTGTCTGTGGAACAAACCAAGAGGTTCTCTACTGTCAACACACGGAGTCAAGGTACTACGTAGTGTGTTGTATACAGGCCAGTGCTGTACTATGTGCAGGTCATAGACGAGTGGATAACTATCAAACGTGGCTGCGCCCCGTCTTAAGACTTCGGTCTTGTAAGGTACAACTTACATATCCCTGTATAATAATATACTAAAACATATGTTGAAATCTACTCTCAGACCCCAGAAGCAGCCAGAGACATTTTTATAATGTACTTGGAGAGAAGAGTAGAGTACTGTACATTACTGTAGTGTAGTATTGTATTGTATTGTATTGTATTGTATTGTAGTATTGTATTGTATTGTATTGTATTGTAGTATTGTATTGTATTGTATTGTAGTATTGTATTGTATTGTAGTATTGTAGTATTGTATTGTAGTATTGTATTGTATTGTATTGTAATATTGTATTATAGTATTGTATTGTAGTATTGTGTTGTAGTATAATGAAGTGTAGTGTAGTATTGTATTGTAGTATTGTATTGTAGTATTGTATTATAGTATAATGAAGTGTAGTGTAGTATTGTATTGTAATATATTGAAGTGTAGTGTAGTATATTCTAATAGTACATTGAAATGGAGACGGAAAATGTTACCTTTGGATTGATCTCCTAACGTATACCAATACAGTTTGAGAAACAATGTTCGGCCAAATGTTAGGAACTATGAGGACATCCTGAAGAACCAGAGGATGACCGTTCGCTAACACAGTACGAATTTTCCCGACTCCAGTACAACGAAGAGTACGAGAGTCAGGACCACTAAGCTGTGCTCCAGAGCTAGAGGGTTCACCAGTCTCTTAGTGTCTCGTCTCTCTTGTGACTGACTTATGAGACTGACTTTGAGACTGAATTTCGAAACTGACTTTATGTCAACAACCAATATGTCACACTGGACTGTACTCCTGGTTAATAAAAGGACCACCTGATGAAGTTATAAAAGAAGAAATCAGCAATATGGGATTCAAACGAGCTACCAATGAAACATGCATTTATCTGAAGAAAACAAGGTCATCCTTGGTACTAATAGCATTATATGTGGATGATCTATTGGTTATTGGTAACAACTCAAATGAACATTTAGGAGAGCTTCAAATGAAAGATTTTTTATACTTTTCTATACTCCTTAAACTCATAAACTATTGTATATACTCTATACTACTCTATACTACTCTATAGGGGTGTACTGACTACTCTACTACTCTATACTCCTTATACTCTATAAAATTCTCTAGACTACTGACTACTATACTGACTATTGTATACTACTGGATATACTGACTACTATACTGACTACTATGATGGCTATTGTATACTCATTAAACTACTGTATATGCTGTATATACTCTATACTCCTTAAACTATTGTATACTACTGTATACTCCTGAAGCTACTGTATATAGGAGAAGCCAAGAAATTTCTTGGTATAAACATTGTGGTGGAAAATGGTTCCACGAAATTACACTTATGCAAAAATAGTCTGTAGAATGTCTATTTCACTCTGCACCTTTTCTACTCTATTATATGTCCATCATGTTTATTCTATTAAGGTCCATTATGTTGATTCTGTCTACTCCAAAACCATTGGCCATTCTGATTTCATTTTGATTCTATTCTGATTCTATTCCCATTCCTATTCCTATACCTATACCTATACTTACCATGTCTATATCACGTGGATCTATATCTCACTTCTATTCATGACTTTGTCCAGTGTCTACTCCTGTCTATATCCATTCTAGCTACTACATACTGCGGACCTCTAGAAGGAAATAACTTTTGATCCTCAAGGTGGCTTTAATTCAATACTTACTTCTACCTCTATATCTACTTTTATATTTACTTTTATATCTATTTCTATATCTACCTCTATATATATTGATGCTCTATTGTTGAATTACGGACTCGATGAATGTCGTTCAAATGTCATACCAGCGGACCCAAAAAAAAAAGGAAAAATGCACAAGCGAAAGAGTATCTCCCTCACTTTCTGCAAATAGTAAACCCTGGGTACATGCGGAATTAAGTAGCTGATGCCATTACCACTAAAGGCCAAAGTGAGAGATATTTGGTTAACATAGTTGATGAGTAAGAACTCGACACGAACCTGGGGCTTTTATATACGGTCGGCGAAGAACCCCGCCTTGAAAAGCATAATAATCCTTTTAGAAAACCGTCGTGGATGCCACGGGCGCCACCATCGTCAACTGCATCGAGGACTTGAAGGAGTTGGATATCAGCACCAAGTGTGGGCTTTTCAAGGTCGAGCTCATTGGTGACGAGTACTTCACCTACCTTGTGGACTGCAAAAATGCCACGGCCTGCACGGTGTTGCTAAGAGGAGCCTCCAAAGATATCTTGAACGAAATCGAGCGCAATTTGCAGGATGCCATGACCGTGGCCCGGAACGTGATGTTCGAGCCTTCCTTGAGTCCTGGAGGAGGTGCCACGGAAATGGCCGTGAGTCCCAGACCGAGGATCATAGTTTCAGGAACCAACATTATAAAGTCTGGAATGGAAGTTTCCAACACCAAAGGCACTGAAACGAAATTCGGAGCTCCAGAATTAAACACCAAAGATCCTGCATCGAAACTGGGAACTATAGACTCAAAAATCAATGGAACTGAAAAGAAATTGGGAGCTTCTGAGTCTAATACCATCTACATAGATCTTTCCTGCACATACCACCTCCATCTCCAGTATCGTCACCATCACCAACAACCTCACAGCATATCACTTATATCTCCTATTAAGAGAAACAATAGTAGGCTATTCTGGATTGCCTATTTGGGAAATATACCCGGACTATCATTATAGCCATTTTTTTTTGCTGGTTTATGCTCTACTGCTGGGGTTTATACTCTGGTGCTGGGCCCCACTTGGGGTGTGGAGTGACGTGCAGTACTGAGATGCGAAAAATCGACTCTGCTCTTCCACCACATGCCCAACCATCTCCAGGAAATCCGCCACTATGACCCGGTCACGGCACTCAAGTTCCTCTCCACGGGCTCAATAGTCGTGGGGTACGGGCCTCTTTTGCGGTTTTTTGAGCCCACTCCAAATGGCCTCGTGGAGCTGTGGAGAAGACGCATCTTCCAACGGAACAAAATCCACGCCATTTCGCTTTCTCCCGATGAAAAAGCTGTGGCTGTGGTTGGAGGCCGTTCGTTTTGTGTTTGTGATTTGAATGGTATAAAAGAGGGCCGGTTTGTGGAAAAGGCCTTGAACGAATGGATAATTTGCTCGGAATTCGTGCTGTGTTCCGAATCTCACCTCCAGATTCTCCTCCTCAATTCCCATAACCAAGTTCTTCGTGTGGACGTTGAAAGGAGAAAAAAGGAGGGGGACTCTCTGGAGAACTTAGTGGAAGATGTGTACTCTGTGCAGGACACGCTTGATTGTTCTGAAAAATCCATCTTGTATAGTGGAACGGTGCAAAAATGCCCTGACGGAAGGATTCTTGTGGCTGCAGGAACCGTGATGAATGGGGTTCTTGTATGGGACCTTGAAAAAAAACAGGTCTTGTACAATTTGACTGACCATGAAGGGTCGATTTTCCAGGCCAAAATCGACCGCCTGGGCCAGTACCTCGTCACGTGCTCCGATGATCGGTCCATCAAACTCTACGCTTTGGACTCGGGCAAACTTTTGGCCACTGGCTGGGGACATGGCTCCCGAATCTGGTCACTTTCGTTTGGTCTGATTCTGGGAAACACTGAGGTGGGCATTTTTAGTACGGGTGAAGACTGTACTGCCCGGTACTGGCTGTATGCAGGAACCCAGGATTTGGAGCAAGTGGTTTGTTTCCCCAATTGCCACGAGGGCAAGCATATATGGAGCGGGGATGCCATGGAGAATGGAGTCTTTGTTACTGGAGGAGCCGATGGAAAGGTCCGGTTATTGAATTTGAACCAGGGCCTAATCACGGAAAAAGATGGGCTCATGAAACTTGACCAAATCGAAGCCTTTTGTCCCCGGCCAAAAGAGTGCATCAAGCAATTTGGCCAATTGTCCATTGGTGGTTTCTTTGTTGTCACCTCTTTGGGCAATTGTTTCTTCCACAGTACTCTGAGTGGCTGGCAGAAGGTGGACTTGGGAGTGCATGGAGCCGACTTGTCCAAGGCCCAGGTCAAGACATTTTTCCATGCCAATTTGGTCAAGCTCTTCTCTAAGAACGGCGACATTTTGAGCCTTCACTTTCAAAAAAGCGACAAAAATCTGCCAATAATTTCAATTGATCATTTCACTTCAACCAAAGCCTCAACTGAAGAAAACCCCCAAAATATGGACGGTGACATCAAATTGACGCCACAAAATAACTTCATTAATGTGTTGACTGCATATAGTCCCCACGGTGCAGTGGCTCTTCTAGTGGATCCCAACCCCAGGCAGCCGTTTTTCTTAAGAAGCTCTGATTTCGATGCAGGACTCACCAACACCACTGAATTGGAGAAACCCGATCCCAGGGTTTTCATCCCCACGTATATCCATTATGACTCACGCACAAATTGGCTCTTGGTGGGTTCCAGACATGGAAATCTCGCCATGTACGATTTGGCCCACGATAAGCCACAACCGCAGGTTTTCTGGAAAATTTGCCCTGGCGATACAATCACAAGTATCAGTCACGTGCACTCCCAAAACTCCGAGTTTATTGGTCTTTTCACCATTCGGGATGGGGTGTACATGGTGATTCGGTTCTGTCGCGGAGCACAACCACAAGTTCTTTTGGAGAACAAATTTCCAAGGGGAAGTGTTGAGGGTGGATTTTTCCGCAATAATGAAATCTTCCTCTATGGCTTCCGGTCGTCGTCGTTTTTTGTGTGGAATGAAACGAAACAGATGGAGGTGGGCCAGGTCTTTTGTGCAGGAGCACATCGAGAATGGCGGGTTATTCCCGACTCCGACGCCGTTCACTTCAGTTTCCTTAGCAAAAACGGCTTGAATCCCCGGACGCTTCTGTGCAGCGCCAACTTGTTATCTTCCGGTACACACGGGCGTGAAATCCGGTCCATAGCATTGTGTCCTACTGAAAATAGCCAAACACTCATTGCTACTGCATCTGAAGATGCATCCGTCAAGTTCGGCACGGTTTCCAAGGGTGATCACGTGGACTATACCGTTACCATGAGAAACCACGTTTCAGGGCTCCAAAAAGTGGCCTTTTTAAGTCCTCACTATGCCATGTCTTCGGCAGCAAACGAAGAGTTGCTTCTTTGGCGCATTTCCCATCACATCCCTGGAAGTTTGTGTGTGACGGAAGAAGCACGGATCCCTGTGCAGGAAGAGACCCCCGATCTTCGAATCATGGACTTTTCTGCCATTCCTACCGACCATGGCTTCAGTCTTGCGGCCATATACTCCAATTCGCAAATAAAGTTGTTCAACTATAACGGCAAGTTTGACCTTGTGGCCAGTCACGTGTACTCCACGTGCTGTCTTTTGAACGTGGAGCTCTTACAGTTTGAAGACTCCCTTTTTTTGGTTGTTGGTGCCACAGATGGGTACTTGACGATCTGGGCGTTGGATGCAGGAATCTTTGAAGGAAAATCAGCTTTGGGAAACCCGCTTATCAGGCAGCAGCTCCACCAGAGTGGAATCAAGGCCATGCACACGGAAAAGACCAGCGGAGGTTTCAAGATCATCACGGGAGGAGACGATAACTCGCTTCTTGCATGCAGTCTCAGGATCTCCCAAGAAGTCACTCTTCATACCGATTCCTTTGTGGAGAAGGCTGCTTCGGCCACCATCACAGGAATAGCGTCTTTTGGGGCGAGTCACGTGCTTGTGACTTCGGTCGACCAAATCGTTCGCGTATGGGACCATTCCGACCACTTGGCCTGTGTTTCTGAGTCCTACTCCACCGTGGCAGATACAGGATGTTGTGCACTGATAGAGGAGAGAGACCATCACTTGGGATTCATCGGAGGTGCAGGGCTTAGTGTTTTTTTGTGGTCCCAATAAGTAAAGAGCTCTAAGTCCCAAATTATAGAGCTTCTTTTCTGAGTTATAGAGCTTTCTCTCTATATAGAGCTTTCTTTCTATATAGAGCTCTGGTTGGGTTCAAAAGACCAATAACTTAGCACAAGGTAACAGTTCTGTCCAGTTCATCAACCAAAGACAATCATTTCTGTCCGAATAATTAATCAGAAGATGGTGTCAGAAACACTTAAACAATGTACCACTGTTAGATCCACGATAGGTAGTGCTCTACATATTGAGGCATTTTGAGCCTACGCCGTTTCTTCATTCACCATTGTACGAGGTGCCAGGAGGGAATGTGATAAACCCGAGGTACCAGGATATGGAATGTGGAGAACTTTTCCCCTTTGCACCTAGCAACACCAGTTGACTAGGCGACGCCGTTGTCAAATACTTAAATAGCTCACATTCTTCCTTATGAGGAATCATCGCCAAATGAACATAATAAACGGAGTACCTCACGTAACAACAAGAATCTAACAACCACGAGTGTAATTAATAAACCACACATAGCCCCATGAAGCTGCCATTAACTTGTTATAGAAAGGCACCTGGTATAGACAAAATCTATTCAAGCATCAAGACGTCCCAACTATTTCATGATTAGTATGAAGTTCCATTGTATCGAGAAGTGTGCGGTGCAAGGGCTTGGGTGAGCTTTTAGGGTTAGAATAAGTCTCACGAGTCTCACGAAACAAACCTAGATGACAACAGGACAATTACCGGGAAAAAGAGTTTTTTGTCACGACAATGAGGCATGATTCGGTTAGAAAAACTCCAATGAGGCATGCTTCGGTTAAAAGATCATTTTTACCGACTTTTACTTCTCAAAGACTTCTAGAACACCACGCCAAGAGTCAGTACGTGCTCCCACCAGTGACTCCATGCCCTGTGGCAGAAAATGTTCTAGGAAATTTCTAGGAAAGTTAGTAGGAGTAACATCAGCATCTGTGGTCTTGGGCCATCCTCTGCTTGAGGTCTGCTTGAGGAAATGCAACCGACGGTCCTCGTCCGATTGTATAAAGATCTGCCAAGGACTCTTCCTGGATCTCAGTACTGGTATATTGCACCCAAATTTTGTGAGCAACAGAGTATCGTTGGATGACCTCCATGTGAACGCTACCGCAAAATAAAATTGCGGGATTCCAACTCAGCAGCGTCTCTAGTTGCATTTCGCTGGTCAAGCAAGTTCTCTTGTGCCTTAATGGCGCTTCAGTTGGGAAAGTCTCGAAGAGTCCACATCATACGAATCATGAATTTGAAGGACATCTTTAATAGGATTGAAATTCATGGAACAATTGTAGTTCATAATCATTACTTTAATCATGGTAGTTCATAATCATCACTTATAACCATGGTTGTTCTATTCATCACTAATAATCATGGTAGTTCATAATCATAACCAATAACCAGGGTTAGCCATAAGTATTAAACTCCCATCTGGGTGGTGTCTAACTTGGCTGGTCAGGTCCTTTAACACCCATGAAAGTCTTTTCAGAATCAGATGTTCCTATTTGAAAGGACAAATCTCATGGGTTCATCACGATATGAGTCCTGTATCCATAACTGTTAGATTCCTGTGTAACGTACAGGTACTAAGTTATCTCATTTCGTTGATGGTTCCCCAGAGGAAGAAATTGGGCTACTTAAGTAGTTGACAGTGAGGTCGCCTAGTCAGTCAGTCGTTGCTAAGTCCTTACGGAAAAACCCTTTACATTCCATTTTGGTACCTCGGGCTCACCACATTCCATCCTAGTGTATCGTATGTGGACCTTGACTCCGACTGGTGGTCCAAATCTGAAATTTGGGTACCTGGTGAATTTCCTTGAAGAATAAGTATGTGCTTTGTGCAGTATGGAATCGACATATCAAAATCCACAAAAAAATTGACCATACTGTAAATCTATAAATGTAGTATGTGCCGACCGCAAACCTGATCGCAAATGTATTATATGTGTCGGACCAGAAAATGAGCATACCAGATTTCGCAGCCATTGTGCCCAACTGCGAACTATATAAACCCCAGGCTCCCCCAGCTTCTCATACCCACCACCACTTTTTCTATAACAGACACCTAAGAACAGAAATTCAAAGCAAAAACACATAAAAAAAACACACAAAAAAACACACAAAAACACAAAGCAAAAACACAAAGCAAAAACACACAAAGAACAGGAACTTAAGAGCAGAAACTTAGGAACTGAATCTTAAGACAGAAACTTAAGACAGATACTTAAAGAACTAAAGCTTAACAGAAACTCAAAACCAAAACACACATAGACAGGAATCAACATACTAGATTCTTTGTCGAACCCTAATATGGAATCACTATTTCGAATAAGTCTACTATTTCTAATATTCATAGTGACTAGACTTCGAGCCACAATCTCACTTCTCATTGACTCCCATGGTCCAGGACCTCCCTCCACCAAGAACCAACAAAACAACCAAGTAAAAGACCAAATGGAGAAAGAAAAAAAGAGAAAGAAAAAAAAGAAAAGAAAAAAATTCTAAGTGATTTGAAGAAAAGGGAGCCTCTTGAAAACAGACATGTGAATAACGGAGGACGAACGTTTCATGGATGTTTAAAATGTCCCCACCACATTGTTTTCGGGAGAGTCAGCAGGAGTTTCTGAATACAAAATATGAACCCTCAAAGACAACGACCCTTGGAATCCTTCACAGGATTGGTAAATAGCTTAGTAATAAAAAAGATTGAATAATTGGAGCTTGGTGTCATCATCTGGAGGAACCTGTAGTAAGTATAGCATTGAAGTTGGGAACATGGAAGGTTGATATGTACAATATCGTCCTGCACAGCCTATGGCAACAAGGATACGGCGTTATGGAAGAGCTATTGTTAGGATAAAACGGCGTAGGCTTCATAATACCTTTAATAGGTAGAGCACTACCTGTGGTGGATCTAACTACTAAAAAATTGATTAATATGAGGAAGTGTCATAAGAGGAATTGAATGATATGAAGAAAAGAATGATATGAAAAACAGACTAATATGAGGAAATAACGAAGGAAGAGAAAAAAAAGAAGAGCACAAATTGGAGGGAGGGGGAGGTCCTTTTATAGACGATTTCTCGTTTCTGAGATCACAGAGCAGAGAGTAGAAACTAGAGTACTATGTTATAGTAGAGACGAGATAGTAAAGAGTAGATAGTAGAGAGTAGATAGTAGAGAGTAAAGACAGAGACTACAGAGTAGAGACTAAAGACTAGAGACTACAGAGTAGATAGTAGAGAGTAGAGCCTAGAGTTGTATGTGGATTAGAGAGTAGAGAACAGAGTATTATGTTTATAGTAGAGTAGAGAGTAGAAACTAGAGAGTAGACTATTATATTGATTTATAGCAGAGTTCAGATCATCGTGTGGATCAATAGTAGAGAATAGAGTATTATGTTTATAGTAGAGAGTAGAAACTACAGACTGGAGTATTGTATTTATAGTAGAGACGAGTATTCTATTCAACTAGAGAGTATCAAGTTTAAAGTAGAGACTACAGACATTACAGAGTAGAGACTAGAGACTACCGACTTTAGACTCGAGTATTATTTAAAATAGAAACTTCACCTTGTTTTTTTGCAGCCACCAGCCATACAGGAGCCTACGACCTGCGAAGTATAAAAGGAACCGCATCCCCCCATTCGTGTTAGGAAACAAATTCCAATTCGGATAATGACATGTAAAGTTTCCCAGTCGGGTAACACCTGTATACTACACATGTTTCATGTTTCATGTTTGTACAGGATTATAGTTCTGTAGTCTACATTAATCTGTGCGATGTACTAATAGCATGGAATCTTCAGGTGTAGACATGATCTAGGAGTATTACCTGTTATGTTCTTTGATAACGTTTGGAAACCTAAACTTGTATTCGTTGATCTTTCCTTAGAGAGAGGAACCACCGTAGCTTATACAACTAAGAAGAGAAACGTGACATCGAAAAACTCTTCACCAGAACAATGGTGATGATTGTTCTAGAATATTCGAAAAGCAATCATTGTACGAAGTACTATGATGGGCGTGATACGGAGTTTGGAATGGCCATGTCGTAGGCTTCATAATGCCTCTATATGTAGTGTCCTACCTATAGTAGATCTAACATTATCTATGCTATGGTATTAATGAGCACCATACTAAACACTAGCATGTACTATAAACACTGTGACTAAATGAATTAACTCAGTTAATATCCTATAGTAACTAAACGGCTTACCACTGAATAACTTTAAAATGGTATATATATTGAGGGAGCAGTATTTGCTCACCGATGTATGAGAGGCTTGACACGGACCAATGATTAACTCGGCTTGTGGAAAATCTATACTCTCGAAAAGGGTATACTCTCAGTGTATATAAGGAATAAAACCAGTAGTAAAATAGAATCATGGGTAATAGTCACTCTGCCAGGTGGTCGGTCTATACAAGTTTATACTAGTCTATACTAGTAAGCTGTAGCAGAGATGGAACAAGTAGTCATAAGTAGTCAGTAAGAGTTAGAAGCCATAATTAGGAGAAAAGTCAGTAAGAAGAACTCAAAAGTTCTAAAAAAGTCAAGAGAGTGGCTAGCAGTTATGAATTAGTCTTTAATAGTCATCACAGTTGAAGTAGTAGGTTATAGCCATAGAATAGCCAGTAAATCATGAGTAATCATAAAAAGTCATAAGTCATAAGTAGTAGTCACAGTATTATAAGTCATAGTCAGTAGGCACTAGTCAGCAAGTGACAGTTACATGTATTCACGAGTAGCCATGAGTAGAAAGAAGTAGTAAGTGGTAGCCAGTAATAGCCAGCATTAACGAGTAATAACCATAGGTTATAGTAAATCGTGTCTGAGACGTAGTCAGCAGAAATAGTCACAAGAAGTCAGTATGAAGAGTGGGCTTTCCTCCCTTTGGACTAACCAGGGAGTTCCTCGACTAACTAGGGAGTTCCTCCACTATTCTAGGTTCATACAAACCATGATAAACTTTAGGACATAAGGAATCTTTTTTTTTATCAATATTTAGACCGACAGTCCGTGGTTCCTGTTGAAGCCTAACAATTCCAAACACTACTCAGAAAAAGCAGATTGGTGATTTCGAGAGCCTGGATGTTTCTCACTGATAGCAATACTAATTCCCGGTGCTTATAACTGCTACTTAATGCTACTGCTTACTAAATGCTACTTCTTACTAACAGAACACCTTTTAGTTGGGAAAGCCTTTTTGAACTATGGCCTTTTTGAACTAAGGCTCTTTGGACTAAAACTTTTTGGGACTAAGGCCTTTTTGGGACTAAGGGCTATCACTAATACTTATATTAGAAATATGACTTCACTAATACTTATTGGAAATATGACTTCACTAAGACTTATATTGGAAGTATAACTTCGAAGACTAAATATGACTTGGTAGACTAAATATGACTTTATATTCCTTTTAAATCAACTCTATAATAAGTTTCAAAGTACTGGAGCTCATTTCTCATAGATCATGGATCATATAAATCTTTGGACTCCGAGAGCTCATTTGAATCCATCAAATTTAAAGTAGTTCCATTTAAAACAACACCTTGCACGATTGCAGCCATTCACCTCATTGTAAAAACGAAAGAATCGAAGTTCTGGTTGACGATCTACCATAAAAATAGCCGGGACCAAATGACCATACGAAGACTATATAAATAGAGTCACCAAAATTAAAGAAGCCACTCCCAACATATACACCCCAAGGAAATTGTTTAATACTGTGTAGAGCAGGCCTTTTGAGACTAAGGCTTTTTGCACTAAGGCTTTTTGGACAAGGCTTTTTGGATTCCAGGACCAAGACAGCAATACACTGGATATAGAACGTGACTCATACAATCAAATACTTCTATTCATCGGATACTTCTATTCATTTCTTCAGATAACTAGTGGCACAGCTTTGGTCACAATTGGTCCTGATTGGTCACGATTGGTCATGATTGGCCATGATTGGTCATGATTAGAGGCTCAAAAGACGCAAGTTGAACACGGTATCGTTGATGGTCTGTTCCTCGTCAATGATGATCTTGGTAGCGTCACAGTCGGCAAATTCCGACAATGGTCTCTTGGTGCACTTGAGAATGATCTCCTCGTTGTTTTGGATCACCTGCTGCAAGTTGACCGAGTCCTTGGTCACCTTGTACTGCACAGACACGTCGTCGGTGGCATTCAAGCCGGCCTTCTTCCGCAATCTCTGGATCCGGTTGATCAACTCACGTGCCAAGCCCTCGCTCTGCAACTCCTCATACGAGTTGACATCCAAGATGATCATCACTTCACGGTCCGATCTGGCCTCGTGCCCGGATGCAACTTCCTTTTCGGGCAAGCCACGTTGCACCTGCAAATCTTCGCTGACCAAGTCAATTCCTTCCACACTGAGCTTTCCTGTTTCAGCAAACTTCTTGACTTCCTCGGAGGTCACGTTGGGCAAAGCAGCCTTGACCTTCTTGGCGTCCTTCTTCAACTTCTTTCCAAGAACTGGCCAGTCGGCCACGGCCTTGTACTCGACTCCGTACTTGTCCTCGTCCGCAGTGATGACGATGTTGCGGACATTCAACTCCGAGGTGATGTAGCTCTTCAATGACTCAATGTCCTTCAAGAACCCTTCGTCCGAGGTCAAAATCACCAACTGCTTCAAAGGTGTCTTCAACGAGATCATCTTCTTTTCACGGATGTTTCTGCCCAAGTCAATGACCTTTTGCATTCTGGAAACGGCAACTTCAATGGCGGAATCGAACAACTCCTCACGCACAACTGGGTAAGCCAAGAAGTGCACGGATTCGGTAGCCTTACGCTCGGGGTTGACCGAACATTGCACCAAGTCTTCTTCCGTGAAGTAAACCTTCAACTTATTATAGATACCATCGGCCAAGAACGGCGTGAATGGAGCCATGAGTCTGCACAACATCAACAAACCTTCTGCAAGCGTATTGAGGCCCTTCTTGGTGTCCTCAAGTCCGGCCTCGGTGTCACCCTTGATACGACGACGGTTGAACCGAATGTACCAGTTGGTCAAGTTGTCGATCAAGGCCAAAAGACGAGGCACCACCGTGAACAACCGGTAGCTTTGCATTTCCTCGTGGATGAACTTGACCAACGATTGGATGGATGCCAACAACCACTTGTCCATGACGTTTTCGGAAACCAAGGCAGAGCTGTAGACAAAGTCGGTGCCGTTCTCCTTCTTGTACACATCAGCAGCATCCTTGAAGAACTTGAACGAGTTGAGCCATGGCAACAACACCGACGACACAACCTCACGCACACCCTCCTCCTTGAACTTCAAGGTTTCTGCTCTCAACACGGGCGAATTGATCATGTACAATCTCAAGGCATCGGCTCCGTACTTGTCCAACACGTGAGATGGGTCTGGGTAGTTCTTCAATCTCTTGGACATCTTCTTTCCGTCAGCAGCCAACACAATTCCCGACACAATCACGTTCTTGTAAGGAGCGGTGTTGAACAAGTGAGTTCCCAAAACGGTAAGCGTATAGAACCAGCCTCTGGTCTGGTCCAAGCCCTCGGAAATGAAGTTGGCAGGGAAAGAGTCAAGGAAACTGTCCTTACCCTCGAATGGGTAATGTTTCGAGGCATAAGGCATGGATCCAGACTCGAACCAACAGTCAAACACCTCCTCCACTCTTCTCAAATCACCTCTACCTTCTTTGGAAGGAATGGTCACGTCATCAATACTGTCTCTGTGGAGGTCAGTGATATCGTCACGGCCAGACAATTGCTTCAACTCCTCAATGGAGCCAACACACACAATTTCCTTATAGTCCAGCGACACCCAAAGAGGCAACGGAGTACCCCAGTATCTGTTTCTGGAGATGTTCCAGTCACGAGCATTCAGGATCCAGTTGGCAAACCGCTTCTCCTTGATGTTGCTGGGCACCCAGTTGGTGCGTTCCACGTTCTCCAACATCTGCGGAATGATATCGGTGACTCTGACAAACCAAGCTGGAACGGTTCTGTACAACAATGGAGTATCGGATCTCCAACAGAAAGGATACGAGTGGTTGATTTGAGTGGCAAGCAACATGCGTCCGTTTTCCGTCAACTTCTTGATGATCAACTTATCGGCGTCCTTCACATAAACACCCTCAAACTCCGCCACTTCAGCAGTGAACTTTCCGTTATCGTCCACAGGGTTAGGAGGAGTTCTCTTCTCGTTGATGATACCAGCTTCCGTAGCAGCAGTGAAATCGGCCTCACCAAAGGCTGGCGATTGGTGCACAATACCCGTACCGGAGTCTGCAGTCACGTAATCAGCACCAATGACTCTGAAACCGTGGTCCTTGAAGCTTTCGTAGAAGTAGTCGAACAAAGGCTGGTACTGCAAGCCCACAAGATCCTTACCCATGATTTTCTCCACCACCTTGTACTTGGCCGCAGCCGGTTTCTTGTACAAGGTCTTGATCAAGCTCTCCAACAAGATGTAGTGTCTCTTCTTGTCTTCATCGTAGATCCTGACGTACTCCAAGTTGGGGTGAACAGCAAGCGCAATGTTGGAAGGCAAGGTCCAAGGAGTGGTGGTCCAGGCCACTAACCAGGTGTTCTCATCATCCAACAATGGGAACCCAACAGTAACTGCAGGGTCATTTACATCCCTATAGTTCTGCTGGGCCTCAAAATTCGATAAGGGTGTAGTACAACCCGTTGAGTAAGGCATAACCCTCAAACCCCGGTACACTGCGTCCTTGGTGTACAATTCCTTAAAAGCCCACCATACCGACTCCATAAACTCCGGATACAACGTCTTATAGTCGTTATCCATATCAATCCAACGTCCCAACCGGTGCACTGTGCGTCTCCAGTCACCAGCATATCTCATGACAATCGAACGGCACTCGGCATTATACTTGTCAATACCCATTTTCATGACATCGTCCTTTCCAGTAATTCCCAACATCTTGTCGACCTCGTGTTCTACAGGCAAACCATGGGTATCCCAGCCAAAACGCCGCACCACGTGGTGCTTGTTCATGGTGGCGTAACGGGGGATAATGTCCTTTACGGTGGAGGCCAAGAGATGGCCATAGTGGGGTGTACCGGTCGCAAAAGGCGGGCCGTCAAAGAAGGAAAACGCAGGGTAGTCCTTGGTCAAGTCGAGCGACTTTTGGAACGCGTTCTGCTGGTTCCATTGCTCAAGCACTTTTTCTTCTTCCCGGGGGAAGTTGAAGAACTGGGTTTCTTCGGCCATGAGAATAAGTAGTGAGTCAGAGTCAGATGGGTTGAGAATGGCTTACATTTTTTCGCGCACCTTGCACTGGCAATTGACACATCCGTACACCAAGAGTGCAGAAAAGACCCCATCCAACCATCTTCCCATCTTCCAACCACCTTCCAAACCAATATTCAGTCGAACTATTACTCACTACCAAATTTATGTGAAATTCCCTGTGTAAGCAATCCATTTTGGTGTTTACCATTGGATGTTTTCAGAGCATGTATAGCTTTAGTTAAAGAGGGCTGTAACCCAAAAACTGTCTGGTTTTATCTTCAGTGTATGCCAAATTTCATTGAAGCTAAAAACTTCCTGTTAAAAGAACAGATCGAAATTCACTAAATGCTTCTTAAACAAATCCATTGAATTAATGTATTTAATTTGGAATGATCCAACCTTTCATGCATGCAACGTATAGGTACAGGTCATTCTTGAGAGTGTTTTTACGGTAGAAGGTACAGCAATCCCATACTTTTGTAATTAATCCCCAATACTTTGACTTTTTTAAATGTCAATGTCTTTAGTTACAAGGGCTACTGCAGATAAAATAGTATTTGCATTTCCTAGTGCTTAACAGACCTACTAGGTAGTGAATTGTCGGTCGAGTTTAATTTCGACAATCATGTAATTTATCTTTGTTTATTTAAAGTAAAGCTTCTTAAATCCTTTCGGCCACAGAAAACATTTCACTATATCAGTTTCAATACTCACATGATGATGCCACACTGTAAAAAGAATTAAATCTAAGGAAATAAATAGCACTTACTCGCAGATACAGTACCGGGTAGTGAAGTTTCAGTGTCAGTATAGTATCAGTGTACAGTATCAGTGTACAGTATCAGTGTCAGTACAGTATCAGTATAGTGCAGTATAGTGCAGTATAGTATAGTGTCAGTACAATAATAATGTAGTATAGTGTGTTAGATCCACCATAGGCAGGGCCCTGCCTATAGAGGTATCATGAAGCCTACGACGTCCGATCCTAACAGTAGCCAGGCCATCACTGTACGTAGTACTATGATGGATGTGATACGGAGTTTGCAATGGCCATTATAGTACTTCGTACAATGATGGCTTTTCGAATAATCTAGAACAATCCCTACCATTGTTCTGGTGGAGAGTTTTTCGATGCCACGTTTCTCTCAAAGTTATATAAGCTGCTTCGGTTCCCCTCTTTGAGGAACCATCAACGAGCATAGTATTAGTAAGGCATAAATGTATCAAAGAACATAACATAGTGTAGTGTCATTACAGTACAGTGTCAGTATAGTATAGTGTCAGTACTGGTATTCACTGGTACTGGCACCTATATTGCTGATAGGATCCACTGGTGCCTAATCATTAACTGGCTGTTACTAGTATTGACACTGGTACCAGTATTGAGTGGAAGAGGGCAACTGGGATTAAGGTTTCTGATTCTGATTTGATTCTGATTTGATTCTGATTTGATTCTGATTCTAACTCTGGATTGAATTCAGAAGTGGTCCCATGGCCATTGGCATTTACTGCCGTACTTGCTGACATAGCACGACGTTCTGCATCATGCATAGATGAATTTATTAGTTCATCCGAACACTAGCACTTAGGAGAACAATAGTATGGATAAGTCACCCAGTCGTATGAAAAAGGCTTAAAAAAATAGATAGATAGAGATGAATCTCGGTTAGTAGCGTATACTAGAATATCGGCCTGTATAGTACACAGCAGAGTATAGGTTTTCACCAGTCTATTCAAAATCTAGTATAGTGTCAGTGTAGTATAGTGTCAGTATAGTACAGTACAGTGTCAGTATAACGTCAGTACTACAGTATCACTACATTACTCTTACTACTATACTGTAATGACTACTCTAGTGACCACTCTAGTGACCACTCTAGTGACCATTCTAGTGACCATTCTATACCACTACCCTCATAGTACGGAGTATATACTACACTACATTACTACACTACTTAGTACTACTTAATACTATGAAAGACCATTACACTACTATCTACTACTCTGTAGTGACTACTCCATACTATACTACACTGACTACTCTATACTACACTGCTGCTCGACTTAATACTACTCTATACTAACAAAGCATCACTACTATAGTGACTACATTATACTATAATGCTACTATAGTGACTATAGTTACTACACTTCACTACTCCCATTATACTGACTGTACGATCACTACTACTACTACTACTACTACTACTATACTACTACTACTACTATACTACTACTACTACTACTATACTACTACTACTATACTACTACTACTACTACTATACTACTACTACTATACTACTACTACTACTACTACTACTATACTACTACTACTATACTACTACTACTACTACTATACTACTACACTCTACTAAGTTCACCGTATTGTAGACGGTTTTGTCGACCACAGACTTATACCTTATTCCAGGAATGGAGCCAGTATTCAGGTAATCAAAGTAATGCATCCCTGGCAACTCTTCATGGCTAGCACTGGTGGGGTCATCCGCGTGAACCGGCGTACCTTCTTCGGGTGGAGGTGTATGTCTAGCCTTAGAAGTATCTCTGGGACTTTTAGATTCCCCTTCCGCTTTTTCAGCTTCTGTCTCTCTTACCATTGCCATCGTTCTCTCTATCGTTTTCTTCCTTTTCTTCCTCTCTCTCAGTTTCTCCCTTTTTACCTTCTCTTTTACCTTCGCCTTTTGCCTCGTGGATATTACACTATACTACACTACACTATACTACACTATATTATACTACTATACTACACTATATTATACTACTATACTACACTATACTACACTTCATTACTATACTCAGAGATACGGAGATAAGGTCATATACTCTACCATTAGATACAGGTAATACTACTGTTGAGATATCTCGTCCTTAGTATAGTTCACCTGCAGAGGAAAGTCTTTCAGCAGGATCCACCCAGAGTAAGAATCATGTGGATATGGAACAAAAGAGTCAACTTGATCAAAATACTCCTTGGTAGAGACCTTGTGACTGTTTAGCAATAGACATTATAGTAACGATATATAGTCAGTAATTTTAATGAGAGAAGAAGAATTAGAATATGGTCTTTAAAGAGAAAAAATAGAAGATTCTTTCTCTCCTTATATAGGCGACGAGGTCGCGCAAGTTCCAAACAACCACCGGGCAAGAGCAATAGTGGTTCTATTAGTATGGCCGAGTTAGGGAAACTGGGGCAGATGTCCTGACTGGTGCACTGCATAGAGTTAACTCTGTGATTCTCGATTAATCCACCTGCTAGCACTCTGTTTCACAACATATACTAGAGTTTATAGTGTAGTGTAGTGTAGCAGTGGAGCATTGGATAGATGCGATTATGAGTCCGGTTCTGACCAAAGTTATGAGCCTTGTTCTCGCTATAACGACAACTTTTCACCCGTTTTGAAACAATTAGATCTCCTCACCTAAATCAATCCCTTAGTCCAAACGAACTCCCCCAAACTACCCATCTACTTTATTCCATCTACTTTATTTTCCACTCAATTGTATATGGTCGTGCGAAGCTCATAACGTATCCAACTAAATTGTGCACTATTCACTCAACTAACACCTTCATCACCACCACCAAAAAGTCCATAACTAAAAAATTTCTAATCCCTAATAAGAATGTGAATCCAACATAACTATATACAGGTTTCCAACTATCTTTTAAATCCACTAATCTAAAGTCATTTGCAGTCATTTGCAGTCACTCACTCAAGCTGGTACCCTCACACTATGAGCCTCTAAACCGCGCATCTCATCAGAACTGTACGTCACATCTCACATCTCACATCTCACAGTCTGTGCTCACCTCAGAAACACACTCATTGGCATACATTCGCTTGCATATCTGAAACAGTCTTGAAACATCCTGAAACATTCTGAAACATTCTGAAACATTCTGAAACCATTCTGAAACCATTCTGAAACAATTCTGAAACAATTTTGTAACATCTTGCATAGCATCACTATATGCTAGTTATACCGTAATCTACCTAATGTGGTAATAGTACACTACAAGAACCAAGAGCCAGTGTGATATAGAAAATGACGATTACAGTCTCTGACTTTGCCAGGCAAATTGCCCTTCTTGGAGGACTCCCCAACAGAGTGACTATTGCCCTTTCGGGAGGTGCAGACTCCATGTGCCTAGCATACCTTTTGGCCAGGTACAGGAACGTCCACCAGCCACACACACACATTCTGGCCGTGACCATAGACCACGGGTACCGGGCGGGGCTGGACGTGGAGGCCCGAAAAGTGGGCCTGATCGTGGAGAAGTGGGGGATCAGCCATACTGTACATAAGCTCACCTGGGACACGGATCCTCGGCTTATATCCAATTTTGAAGAAGCTGCACGGGCCCAGCGACTCCAGGCACTTCGGAAATTTTGCCTGGATCGGGAAATAAATTCCGTCTTCATGGGGCATAACCAAAACGATCTTGTGGAGACTTTTCTCCAGCGACTCCAGATGAATTCCACGGTGTATGGGTTAGTTGGGTTGAAGGGGAGGTCTGTGTTTCCAGGCTCCCCGAATTTTCCAGATTTTCTGGAAAATTTGGAAAGATCGGGGCAAAAATTACCGGAAAAACCAGAAAACACATTGGCACTACCGGAAAAATCAGAAAAAATACTAGAATTTTCGGAAAAACAAGTGATTTCGGATATTCTAGAACTTCTGGAAGTTCCGGAAACTCTGGAAAGTCCAAAAAATTCGGAAAAAACACTGGAATTTTCAGAAAAATCAGAAAAATCGGCTAATCTCGAAAATATCTTAATCTATAGACCGTTGTTGGCATTCAATAAAGCAAAAATAGTTGCTACCTGCAGGACGAACCATGTGCCATGGGTGGAGGATTCGTCTAATGCAGATATCCACTTGACCAAACGGAACTTGCTCCGGTACGCTATGAATGAAGTGGTGCCCGGGCGGCCAGGGCTCCTGTCCATTGCATACTCCAATCTTGTACAGACCATTGGGGAGGTACAGGCGTTGGTGGGTTTTCTAGAAAAGGAAGTTGCGTCTGTGGAGTTTCCCGATCGGGTTTTTGATTTAAAAAGAAATAGGCTTACGTTTAGTATGGCCGTATGCAGGTTCTGGACATATGAACGCCTTGATTTTCTAGTCTTTTCCCGGTGGTTTTTCCACCAGATTTCGCCTCTTTCGTCTTCAAAATACTTGCATTGGGGCTATGCAAGAATCCACCGCAATTTCGTTCCTGCCTTGGCGGAGTTCATTCGGTCCCGGAAGAAAGAGGCTACTTTCTGCTATTTGAACGTCAAAATCCACGTGCAAAAGAGGGGCCAAACACTCCATTTTGCTGCATCCAATGAGGTCCCGAAAAACTACGAAATGGTCGTTGATCATGGCTGGAAGTGCTTCGATCGCTTGTGGTGGATGAAAACGGACGGGCCTGCACATAAGCCCTACACCGCCATTTACTACCGTCCTTCGCTAAAGAGACAATTCCTAGCGTCTTTCCCCTCGTGGCCATCACGTGGGCTTATGAAGGAGCTAGGAAATGTGCCCGTCATAATGGACGGTGAACGGCTCGTGGGGGTGCCCACATGGAACCTCTGGGTGCAAAACGTGCTGGTCACGTGGACAAAGAGACAATAATCTACAACGAGGGAAACATCCACCACCATTTCCGTCACACGTCTAACAAATCCGTTATTCTTACCTTGAACAACGGCTACTCTGATGCAGTCTCGGTGCTTCGAGTCAACCACTTGGAAAATGCCTTTTAATCTGGCTCCTGGGACAAGTGCAGTCGTGAATGGGACATTAATACGGGTAAAACCTTGAACTTGTACTCTGGGAGTTCAGGTCAAGTCTCCAGTATAATCTCTTTTCGGTCAGAAGTAAATGTGGGTTTGGGGAGAAAACGTTATCAGGCCGTTGTAACATGGCACCGGGTGCCAGTATAGAGACGGACCGTCGGTGAAAAACTCCTTAAACAAGCCACTAGGTGACCTAACGATCTCAAAGGAAACCTTACAGTATCAAAGAGCACTCTTTTTCAGCGTTCTTGAGCGGTCACACAGGCAGCCTTACACTATTGTCATCCATTTAGGGTCAATCCACCACTAGAGATAGCAGTCAACCAACCCTACTTCAGAGAACAATTGTCAGTCTCAGGAGAGACTTATAATCAGTCAACAGGTTTCATGAGTCTATCGATCACATATTTCATGTTAATCTACAGGGCTATTTTATTAGAATACTAGTCTAGTGTATGGGTGTATGGGTAGTATAGAGTAGCAGAGAATTAAAATCTTAGCCTATAAGAAAGATACCAAGTTATCTTTATCGTTGATGATTCTTCAGGAAGAAGGATCAGCCATGCTTAAATATTCGGCAGGTGAGCAATTCGTAGTAATGGCGAACTAAAAGGGGTTTAATAACGACAACCGACTAGGAGATTAACTGGGCACGTGAGCTCAATGTATAATAACTATATGGGTAATGCTGCCCATCGTAGATTTAACTACTAGACTAGACCACACACCATTTAAGTGTCTTATACATAAACCATGGGGTAGCATACCACTACAGATTACACTATATACTACACTATACTATATACTACACTATACTATATACTACACTATACTATATACTACACTATACTATATACTA
>NKZK01000413.1:0-99285 GCA_002370145.1 [Candida] ipomoeae | reverse complement strand
CTTTACAACCGTCAGAGCTACTACTAGAAACAGTGATTTTAGCTCTGTTAAGCAACGTCTCAATATATGGGATTCCGATATGAACTCTGCTTATGAATCTCCCGAAACGTCGGAATGTCTTCTTACTCGTTTCTCAAATAGACCAATATTTGACACTTTGAGTGGGGAAATAACATATCAGAGACATCAAAATACTATGCAAAAGCCAAAGAAAACCTTTACGGAAAAGCTCCGGGGCTTGTTGCTGCCTAAAGGTTTTGCCTTGTTGAAAAAAGAAATGCCTGCCGCACCCGGAACTGGGTGCGAAAACGGCCCAATGCCTAAGAATCTCAAGAGGCAACAGAACAAGCACGCGGCCCACTTTCAAGCAACCAAGAAATGGAGCAAATTTTCGACAAGATCCGTCTTTGGAAAAAGCACAATGCATGCTTCATTCAAAGAAAGTCAGTGTGCATTTTCCGTGAGTGTCCGGTTGAAAACCAGAAAGTACGCCGCATTTCCGCGAGTCGCGCTTTTTGCAAGCTCAGAGTCTTTGCGTTGAGAGTGGGTTTCAAACGGGCTAGCGAGGAGTTAATTAACTGGAATGAACCTCCAAATGACCCTTACGGGGACATGAGTCCCGCTCAGCTTGTAGCATTGGCACGAGCTCTTCACAAAGAAAAGCAGGAGATATCAAAGTTTCGTGTTAAGCTCGACAAGGAACTCGACCACCTGAATGCCATTGACAATAGGCGTTCAAAGCAAGCCGTCCGTTCTCACGCTAGGAAACCATTGGGACCATGCAGCAAGTTGAATGCCTCTCAGATTCCGAACTTACTGCATCCAAAGAGAGAATTCAGAGTCTCCGAAGTCAAAGCAGTCAAACCCGCAGAAAACGCAGTCAAAGTCAAGACAGTCAAGGAAGCTTCAAAGGCTTCAGTGAATGTTTCAGAGTCGCTCCCCCTACCTGATCTGACACTCACCCTAAATTTATTTGGTAACAGTTCCAACGCGGACCATGGTGACAAGGTCATAGCCGCGATTGAGAATGTTATTCCTCAACTCACCCCTTTGGAAGTGAGACAAGACACCTACAAGTCTCTCACTATCGCTAGTCTCAAAAGTGACCCTGGGTTTAAAACTAACCAAGCCAAATTGTTTGACCAAACCACAAAGGCAAACACTCTCGGCCCTAGACCGATCCCGCACTCACTCAAGACCGGTTTCAAGCTTGAGCCAGGGCCCAAAGCCACTGGTACGAAATCAGATCGCTGCAAACAGGAGGCTCCTACTACCACAAAGGCTGTTGTTCCTACAAAGACTTCACAGAAAGTGGTCTTACCTGAAAAGGCCACTCCCCTCAGCATTGTTAAGAAGATTGTCAGTGCGACCACTTCAGAGTCGCAGGTGGACAGCTGGCTCCACAAACCCAAAAGCNGCAGGTGGACAGCTGGCTCCACAAACCCAAAAGCCAAATGTGGATCCAGCTTGATATGGAAGCAGTCTTAGTTCCCCACCTTAACAAAAACACTTTTGAATTACAGTGTCTTAGTGTGGACTTGAAGATTTTCTGCATTACTGAGTGCGAAAACAAAATCAATGAGTACTTGAGCTACTTGAGACTCGTGGTCAGTGTGGAAAAGCAAGAATCCATGAGATTCGAAGAGGTCAAGAATGCTGGCTTTTTTGGAGTACCAGCTCCTACCTTTNGTGGAGAAGCAAGAATCGATGAGGTTCGAAGAGGTCAAAAACAATGGCCTTTTTGGAGCTCCAGCACCTGCTTTCATTGGTGTTTCAGAGCTGGATGTGACCCAAGACCAGCCTCTGATTGTGCAGCTGGGACCATGCACTGCTCAACTTTCGCACTTGCGAGCATTGGTGCAAGCACAAGATGGCTTGATGAACCAATGCAAAAAGAAGTTCTTGGCACAGTTTGATATCCATGACCGGATTGAGACTTACCTTGAATCAATACTTGAGAATTTTCAGGTTACCGGCGAAGTCTTTGTGAAAATATGCACCGATATGGGCAACACAGATCACACAGACCATGATTATGAGCAGAGACTTCTCAAAGTGAAGGAGCAATTGGAAGCAATGAAGAAAATGGACAGCAGTGCCAAGGAAAGCATTGAAACTATCAATGCTGGCTTCACTGTGAGCTTATTAAATATAATAAGCGGCCATTCGAATGCTTGTGACCTCAAGGAAAAGTACATGGACCAGTTCCACCAGCTTTGGACGCAAGAGATAGGCAAGATGACCCTCACACCCAAACAATTGGAGACTGTGATTGGCTGTGCTAGACTCTCGAACCAAATGGACTTTTCCGACGAATGCCTCCATTTGAAAGCTTACGAAGTATTGCTGCAAAAATTGGACCGGATCAAGGCTCTTTACAAGGCAGTAAGCAAAGCGCGCGACCAGTTGCAGCTCACTTTTGACGAGGTAAGTCTGCGATTTGCAACTCATATGTCTGAGTCTCAGGATTACGATTACGACATTTACAATGACTATATGACATTGACTATGTGATTGACTGGCTAAATTTATTGCTAGAAAAGGAAAAAAAAAGACAGGGAAAATGGAGGAGATGATCGAAGTGAGTGCTTGTGGCTACTGACTGATATAGCAGATGAAAGAGATATTGGGCAAAGACAGGGAATGTCTTGTGATTTGTGGTGATCCGAACCTATCCGGTAATGAACCCCATGCAAGTCTCTGGATTGTGAAGATGTGATGAACCCTTAGAAGTGGGATTGTTGCATCGTGTAATGAACCTTGGCAAGCAGGACGGGATTGTGAAAGATACAACCAGATCTACTATGAAATGAAAGGAGCAACTGCCTTCCTAAATACTCCACTATAATCTGCTATATTGGCAAATGGTCATAAGTACAACAAAACCACTGTCATTAAACCATTAAAAAATTGTTTGTTTAGGAATTGAAAGATAAAAAAATGTCTGTAGAAGTAATGAGTGGAGGTAGGACCAGTCACTAATGATTTTTATGAAGATTCAAAATTGAAGAATAATTTAAAGATTAAAAAGATATCTGAAGAAGTTGATGTCTAGATTATATGACTATAGCTTTTAGACACTATGGTGGAACATTCTTTTTGAAGGTCTACCTGTATGCTTTAGGTTGAGAAGCGTTAATTAAATTGACACACCCAAGCCTTTAGTATAAATATCCATGCACTTGATGATTTCCATTGAGGATGGGAGCAACTTTAAGTCTCTAGGTCATCAATCGCTTTTGAATAAAGGGAATAGACTTCCAATTTAATTGGCCCAAAGGGTTCGAGATTGAAGTATTGGTCCGTAAAATGCATGAGCATCCTGAGCAAGATTGTGTTGGCCCGAAAACCACTGCTGTTCAATTCAACAATGACATGGTTCAAGAATTGACTTCATCATTATTCGGAGCAATACAAGAGTAAGCAAGTTTGCCTGTTGGAGTACTTCTCTCTTCTACAAACTTGATGCCTCAGTTGATGTTAAACACGGGATCAATCAGTTCCCTTTGTAATTGGCGATGTAAATCTTCGATCTTGTTTGCCACTGAAATACAATGGTTCTTCATTCTGTCGTCCATGGTTATCAATTCTTTGCTGTAGTTTTCGATTTCGGCTTCACGAGGATTTTGACTCTTTCACCTGAGTCTTCGTCGTCGTTGGCCTCTCAATACCATAGAAATCATCTCTTTCCATTCCATCATCGTTGTCTCCAGTGGTTTTGCGATCTCATTGCCGTTTCCTGAGTTGTCATATACCCAAAATCAATTTCACTTGCCAATAATATTCGAGGTGCTACTGGCCGATAAGGAAGTGTACTCTTGAAGGCTCGAAAATATTGTTTATTATAATATTCGGTATTACATGACTCCACTAGAATACAGTCGCGCGTAAGTATGAAATGTGCGTTGGATTCAACAAAAACTCGTAAGAACAGCGAAAACCTACTCCATTCACTTAATGAAGCTACTAAAAAACAGTTTGCGCAAAATAATAAAGGCAAACTTGCTATCATTGAAGGGAGGCACTGTGGATATACAATCGAATTCGGTTTTGACTGAATTAGTCAGGGATGAACACTTCAAGCATGCAAAGTCAATTGGTTTATTCTTGAGTATGCCAAATGTAGAGGTCGATACATCAGGAATTATAGAGTATTGTATGATCAATGGAAAAAAGGTTTATCTCCCCAGGTGTTTTTTCACAGAAAAGGGAGAATGTAAAATGGAATTTTTGAAGGTGTCGTCTATGGAAGAAATAGCAAATTTGAAACCCGAAGGTAAATATAATTTGAGACAACCTTCAGGGGGTAAAAACTTATTCGACGAAGGCAAGCTTGATGTGATGATAATTCCAGGCGTCGCATTTACAGACTCTGGCGATAGACTCGGTCACGGAGCGGGATTTTACGACAAATTTTTGAGCTTGCATTTTAAAATTTACGGATCATCGCCCTACTTAATAGGAATTGGGCTTCGCGAGCAATTGGTAGATTCTATACCCACAGAAGACCACGATTGGAAAATGGACCGGGTGGTAATAGGGAGAACTTGATTCGGATTCGTTCACTTCACAAGAACGCCAATCATACACTTATTTAGCAATCGTTCTGGATTGACCCAACTATGATATTTATTGAAGAGTGTCGTGCCATCCCGTCCGGCGCATTTCATAATTTCTTCAATTCCACCGGGATGAAAATCAACGTAAGGAGTTATATTATAAACCTTTCCATGGATGCATGTCCAGCAATTATCCCGGGTCTTATGCTTTTGGAGTTCTGATGGAAGTATCTGCACAAATTGGGCAGGTGGCGTATTTGCTTGTACTCCTCTCAAAACATGTGCCAGGGTTTTCGTAGTTAAGACTGCCCAGTCTAGAGGAGAGTGTCCCGGGGCAAGAGAAACTTTATTGCGTCCAGGTTTTCTTTGCAGCACCCCGAGAGAGTTGTTACTATCAGCAGCTCGTTGAGATGAATCTGAGCTTGGGAACATTTATTAACTAGTTATCGACTTATATGATTGAGAAAATAAGCATCACACGTGATTTTCTCGCGCGACTAATTACCTCTTGATTTGTTTGCGATCAAGTCTTTCAAAATAAAGCATGTAGGCGCTGGAGGTTTCGAACATGACAGCTGATTTCGATACTTCAGATACTTGCGCATCTCCAATTCTCCAGTATGGAAACTTAATAATGGATGGGATTTTTTTCATTTTGATCTTGGAGCTCTTGGATTGCGAATTGCTTTTTGCAAATTTATCAAACAGTTTCTGTAAGTCTTGAGCGCTCGGTGCTTGAAAATAGTCACCACCTTCAACAAACACTTCAGCTGGTGTTGCAAGACCAGAGTCTATGATTTCTTGCAAATTTGCTTCTGTCGGGTCCGCTTGATAAATGGAGGGCCTTCGGCCCATCATCATAGAAAATTTCTCTCTAATTTTTCCACGATCCCCCTCTATTGTATCTTGCAGATTTGCAGTAGAAGTTGAAGATGTTCGGGATTTAGAACCACTTTTTACGGTGTCATCACCCAGACCATCCACCTTCGACAAAAGCTCTTCATCTATCTCTGGAGATAACTTAATATAGTTACCATCTGCGTCCCTAACGAACAAGGGCTTTCTTTTATAACATTCATAATGACCTTGAGTATGAGAGCCTTGGTGCTTGATAACGGCATTCAAGCGATACTTGTAAACATTATTCTCATTGAATTTGAACTTGCTGAAATGCTTCATCAAACTCTTAGTTTGATCTTCTGAGATTGGAGCACTATTGAGCGTGTCTGCTTTGGATGCCGTGATCAAAGAAGAAGAACTGTCAACAGACGAGAGGGAGTCCGAGTCTGTGTTATCGATATCCAGTACATCTTCGTCTCCTTCTGCATCCGAGCTATTCTCAGTATCTTCTCCGTCCTCACCTTTTTCATCAACATCTTCTCTTTGGACGTTTTCATCTTCCATGTCATCGACATCTGTAGTCAACAAACGAGTGCTATGTTTCTCAGCGATTGGTTCATCGTGAGCTTGTTGAAATTTTTGCAAGTCGTCAAGATAACTCTCATCAATCGAAAGCGACAATTTGTCACTGAAACTAACTCTGCAGGGATTTCTTGTCACTGTGACACCATCAAATGCTGATCTTGACAAGTGAATACCAAAGACCTTTGGCGGCTTCAAAATATGTGTTTGACGATACACAGTAGAAGTTATCTTCAGACTCTCTAAGCCAATTTTGTTATAATCTTTCAAGTACTTCTCAAGCTCTGGCGACAAATCTTCATTGATAAAAAGATGCTCGTCCTCATTCAATTCAAATAATTTGGAGACAATAGCTGCTTCATCTGGCTCATTCTCTTTTCCTTGTTCCCGAAAAAGAACCTCATTAGCCACAATTTTGAGAATTCTGCATTTCAAACAATGATAATCGGTGATTGTCTCTGACTTATTCTCATCGAGCAATTTTTCAAGATCAGAACTTACTTCTTGTGGGGGATGCAAAGTAAGCATCAAGAATGGTGTGATATTAGGCCTCGAGACGTAAGAACACGTCAAACATTTCATCTGACTCAAAGCCAACCCACCAAAAGGAAACTCTGGAAACTCAATATTTTCAATTTCGGGAGAATGAAAGTCCTTCTTTAACAAGTGTTCTTTTAAGCTTTTGAAAATTCTTAAACAAACTAAATTTTCTGTTTCAAGCGTTTCATTTATAAGTTGAGTGAGTTCGTGGGCATCATGTTGTGATCTCGAAATCTTAGCATTGTAGATTCTCTCAATTTCATGCAAGAAAGTCCATACTGAAATAGTTCTCGTGGTCATTTGGGTTTCTTGCAACTTTTTGATTATTTTGGCTAAGGCAATGTGCAAAGGAATTTTGAAGTAGTCCAGCACATTCTTCTTCGTATCGCTTAAGTCTTTGTTATTAAACTTTGAGTGCAAGAGCTGTGATATTGATTCTGTTGGCAAAATCTCGTTCAAGTCTATACCAGTGCTCTTCACAATATCAGTCGTTTTCAGGTATGCATCCAACATCTTGTTTAGGTATTCAGTTAAGCCCGGTAATGATGAATAAGCCTGGATACTAGAATTGGCAAAGCAATCATTTCTCATATTGATTAAGCCAGTAGTGTTCTTGTCAGGTCTCTTAGAAAACATTTTGTCTTTGCTCTGAGATTTTTGAGGGATAGACGGAAGTATAATCCAACAAGAAACAATGAATACCGAGAAAAATAGGAACTTGAATTTATGATTTGCGAAAAGTCTTAGGGCTTTGGCAATCTGAACACTATGGGTGTCTGTGGTCTTTGTGGTATGAACTAGTCTCGATCGTGAAAGAAACTTTTGATCAATAAGTGCTAAAAAATCCATGTACCGAAAGTTCCCAATTTCGAAAAAGCGCGAATGATTGAGTCCCCTCAACCCCCACTTCGTTTTATCGGAATTTTCGGAAAATGCGGTTCCGAGTCAAGTGTCCACCTCCCTTCTGAATTTGTTAGTGATAAATACAAGTTACCAATTAATCCTACAGATTGCAGTTGAGAAATAAATTTAACAGTTATTAAAGAGAAGCAAACAGTTTTTCGTGCTGGAGTTTAGCAATTGTTTCGATTTGGCGTGAGGTCGCAAATGCTACCTCGTCCAAGACGCTCGTAAATAATCTGTGTGACGGAAAAACATTTTGACCGCAATTCGACAGCCAGTGTCACTCCAAGTATGAAGTTCTCCCACTCCCTTCAGTTCAACGCTGTTCCAGAGTGGTCATCTAAATATATATCTTATACTACACTTAAGAAACTCATCTACTCCTTGCAGAGAGAATCCTTGAGACAACGAGATGGTGACCTTGAAAGAGCTCATTTAATTACGAATTCAGCAGGAGCGAGTAACCCAGAGTCTGTTTTCCTTTCTGCTTTGGATCTGGAGCTCAGGAAAATAGATGATTTTTTTAAAACACAAGAGGAATTCACATTCTTAAATATTGAAGATTTAGTTAGAGATATCAATGCCTTCGAGGGGGAACTTGAAAACACAGAGATTGGAAATACAAGCTTTCAGCGTTATGGCTTGAAGAAATATCCCCTGAATGATGAAACCGGGAGGAGGCGGAGCAAAAGTGGCTCTGAATATTCTGACGAGGGCTTACCAGTGCACACTGACCCTGACACAGAATTTACACAAGATGATATAGAGGAAGAGGATGAGGAAGAGTATGAGACTGAACAATACCGTGGCGATAGTGGAGATATACCTGCTAAGCTTTGCAAAACCAAATCTATTGACAACGCTTTGAAGTCGCCTAATTCATCGGCATGGGCCTCGAAGCTAAACCTGATTCCCCCTCAACTTTTACTTCTTTCCGAATCTAGAGTGATCTTGAGGAAAAGAATCATAGGTCTCTTCACTAATTTATCTGAACTCAAAAGCTTCATTGAACTCAATCATACTGGTTTCAAGAAGGCTTTGAAAAAGTTTGACAAGTCTCTCAATTCACATATTAAAGATGATTATCTTGAAAAATTACCCAAAGAGACATATATCTTCAAAGATTCGACCATGCAAATGACAAATGAAAAACTAGAGTCTTTGGTAAAACTCTACGCTTCAATATGCAATCAGGATGATTTGGAAATTGCAAAGTCTGAGCTTTCGATTCATCTTCGTGACCATGTTGTCTGGGAAAGAAACACGGTTTGGAGGGACATGATAGGATTGGAGAGGAAATCACAGGCTGCTAATTCCAATGTGAACGCTTCAACCTCTGCTAACAAAAAGTCGTCATCTGGGCTTTCGTCCTTCAATATATCGTTTCGCAACCCTACCATTGTGAAATTATCCTTAATAGTTGGTCTTACCGTTTTGCTTTTGAATATTTCTCCATTTGAAGACTTGTCTCAGAAACATTGCTTTGCATTATTGGTTTGTGCTTCCTTATTATGGGCAACAGAAACCATTCCGTTGTTTGTTACATCCTTATTAGTGCCCCTATTAATTGTGAACTTTGGTGTGCTTAAGTACACTGATGGGTCGCCGATGACTCCGACAGACTCTTCAAAGTTCATTCTTTCGAGCATGTGGAACTCAGTCATCTTACTTTTACTCGGAGGTTTCACTTTGGCGGCTTCCTTGACCAAATACAATATAGCGAAATTAGCTTCCACTTGGGTTTTATCAAAAGCGGGTACCAATCCATCAGTTGTTTTGTTGACAGTTATGGCAATTGCATTGTTTGCTTCAATGTGGGTCTCCAATGTTGCAGCACCGGTTCTTTGTTTTTCATTGATTCAGCCACTTCTTAGAACACTTCCCAAGGACTCTACATTCATAAGTCCTTTGATTTTAGGAATTGCCCTTGCTTCTAATATAGGAGGCATGGCCTCTCCAATTGCTTCACCTCAAAATATGATTGCCATTGGTGCAATGGATCCGCAACCATCTTGGGGTCAATGGTTTGTGATTGCGCTTCCTATTTGTACTTTGTCGTTAATTCTCGTTTGGATATTCTTGTTGATGACATTCAAATGCAATTCACAAAATACGACTCTTGTTTCCATAAGAACTTTGGATGACAAGTTTACGGGTATTCAATGGTACATAGTCACTGTGACTGTGGTAACAATAGTTTTGTGGTGTTTTGCGTCTAAATTGGAGGGAATTTTTGGAGAAATGGGAATTATAGCATTGATACCCATCATTTTATTTTTTGGTCCTGGCTTATTGACCACTGAAGATTTTAATAATTACCCTTGGAATATCGTTGTACTTGCAATGGGGGGAACAGCTTTAGGCAAAGCTGTAGCGTCTTCTGGTCTTTTAGCAACAATCGCTGTGACCATTGAAAAAGAAGTTGATGGATTCTCTTTGTTTGGCGTTACCTTGACTTTTGGCCTACTCATCTTGACTATGGCTACATTTGTGAGTCACACCGTCGCTGCGCTTATTGTGATACCACTAGTGTCCGAGATAGGTGAGAAAATGAGCGATCCCCACCCGAGATTTCTCATAATGATTAGTGCTTTGCTTTGTTCCGCTGCAATGGGCTTACCTACCTCAGGCTTTCCCAACGTCACCGCTATTTGTATGACAGATGAGTTTGGGAAGCCCTATTTGACTGTTAACACATTTATAACTAGAGGTGTACCGAGCTCACTTATCGCTTATGCGTTGATTGTAACGGTCGGTTACGGGATCATGAAGTTAATTGGCTTTTAAACTGAAATATATGAGAGTAAAATTCAATACTCTGTGAATTTTTATTCAAGTAGTCTCAAGGGAATACTTGCATCCTGATCTCCGGTCCCTTTTGAAAACTTTGGGCACAATGAGATTCAGTAGTAAAAAGGAGAACGATGAAAAAAGTGGTATTCCAAAACTTGTAGACTGGCTCGATATTCATCGCTTCCAAAATTGCGAGCGACCGTTTTCTAATTACCATGTAGAACAGAAACGCGCGATAATGTTCAAATTAGGCTTTGGGACACTTTCGCAAGCTTTGGGACACTTTCGCAAGCTTTGGTATTCTTTGACAGGCTTAATGGCGCTGCAATTCACTGTCTTTGGGTAAAGTTCGTAAGACCTGATACAGGTGATCCAAGCAACTCTACAGGACTTCTTATATGAATTGACAGCTCGCTCGGATAGAGAAATCAGTCCTCACTTTATTACACTTCAGCTAGCTGAATGCGCCGAACGCCTTCAAGCTTCAGTGCGAATTCAGCGGCTTGGTCGCTTCATCCGAGCTGAAAGATAAGATCTGGAGTTCGAGGAAACTATAAAATGCTTCACATTCCTGAAATTTTTCGAAACATCAACTCTTAAACTTAACGATTCTCCTTGGCTGAAATGTTGTACTTGAATGCTAATATCATCACCGTCAATGCTAGTTTTGAAATTATTGATAACGGGGCAATAGTTGTGAAGGAGGACAAGATCATTGCGATTGGTGACAGTCACGAAATTACCGCTCAGTACCCTGACGAAGAAGTTCATGACTTGAAAGGGCAGATTTTGATGCCTGGATTGATCTCTATTCATGTTCATTTGGCCCAATCTCTTTTAAGGTCTGCTGCTGATGACTTAGCCCTTATTGAATGGTTATGCCACAGAGTTTGGCCAATGCAAGGGTGCTTTACAGAAGAGGATGGGTATGTGGCTGCTCAGCTAACAATCTCAGAAATGTTGAAGTCTGGAACGACTACCTTCGTTGAATCCTTATTCGCAGAACGTTACGGTTTCGAAGGAGCTGTGAAGGCAGTTGTTGAATCTGGAATCAGAGGTTGCCTTGGAAAAGTTGTTATGGATCAACCACGTTATGCAACCCAAGACGGCATTACCATGGATACCGGCCTTGTTGAAGATGAGAGGTCTCTCGATAATGCTTTACGGTGCCATGAAAAGTTTGATGGGTCAGGTGATGGGCGAGTTGAGGTCTGGTTTGGTGCAAGAACGCCGGGTGGAGTTTCCGAAGATTTGTACAGGAAAATGGTAAAAGCTTCCAAAGAGAAGAATATTGGAGTGACTATGCACTGTGCAGAAGTGAAGGCCGATCGTGAGTTCTTTGCTTCGAAAGGGCACTCTCCTATGACTTATTGCAAAGATCTCGGCTTACTTGGTCCTCGTACAGTCCTTGCACACATGGTTCACTTAGATGACCAGGACATAGAGATCTTGAGTCATACAGGTGCTTCTGTGGCTCACTGTCCGACATCGAATGCAAAACTCGGAAGCGGAATAGCCAGGGTCAATGAAATGCTCAAAGCAGAAATTCCGGTGGGTCTTGGTTGTGATGGCTGCCCATGTAATAATGTGATGGACCTTTTGCAAGAAATGAAGTTGGCATCGCTTCTTCCTAAAGCAGTGCACGGCGACCCATTATTAGTTCCAGCGAAAAAGGTGATTGAAATGGCTACTATTATTGGTGCCAGGGCTTTAGGTAAAGAAAATGAGATTGGATCGATTGAAGTCGGCAAAAAAGCAGACTTCATCACTATCAACCTACTCGATAAGCTTTATGCGCAACCTATGAGAGATCCTGTTTCTATGGTTGTTTACATTGCTACTGGAGCAGATGTGGATAATGTAGTCGTTAATGGCCAGTGTGTTATCAAAGACCGTCAAATTTTGACCATGGATGAAAAGGAGATCATAAAAAAGGCGAATAAGCATGGAGAAGAAGTTAGAGCAAGAGCCAACTTTTAATATAGGTGAGGCAATACAATGCACTTAATATTTGTTCATTACATGATAGTATACAGAATATGCATCCTTAGATTTCATCTTGCATCTCAATTGTAGGTAAGGTGAAGTATCATCCACCGATCGCAATCGGCTCTCCCTTTTTTAACCTGGCCAAACCACCGGCATCTAGATCAGCTGAGGCACCACAGATGTTGCACTTCAATCTTTTACTGAAATAAAAGGGGATGACTGGGATAAAGAAAAGGGTGACCCAGTTGCTGCTCTTCACTCCAAAGACTGATTGGTTGTGGCATCTACCACAATAACAAGCCACTTGGCCACCCTCCGGCAAGGGTTTGTTCATCTCCTTGACTAGTTAGAGTTAGTATTAAGATTATTGACTTTCCGAAACCCGCTTAAATAAAACACATACATCCTATAAGGAAAAAACAAAAATCCATGATGAGATAGATTAATCAAGACAGAGTTGTTCATTCTTTCAAGAATCGCAATCCAACATGCTTCGACTACTCCAGAATATATTACATGCAGGTGGTAACCCAATGAGGCAATTGGCTGCATCAAGAATCGCTTAAGGATCATTTTGTTTCTCTGCAGTTTTGAAAATCTTCGACTTGTTTAATCAGGGTATTTTATCTTCCCAATTTCAATACTCGAATTTATTGGCAAGAAAATTATTATTTTGGCTAAAAAATGTAGATACAAGTGCGTTCATAAGAGGACAAAATAAAATCCCGAGCAAAAGGGGCTGTGTTTTCGTTTCTGAGAAAATCTAGCTATAATTAATTCAAAAAAAATTGAAACTGAATTTTTTTCGAAAACTGTATATTGCCATAACAACTGTTCAGCGAGATGAGTTTCATGATGCTATGAAGATTAGCTAAGGAAAACTTGCAATGCACACCACGCGGCATTCCTTAACGCGAGCTCAGCTAATCGACACTCCAATACCACAATGCCCCCTAAAATTACACCCCAACGCAATTTCAAGAATAAAGTCTTCACCTTGGCTAAAACTGCTCAACTCTATTGGTTTATTGGGCATATTTTGGCAGTCGTTTTCTTTTTTGCCTCTCTCCTATTTCGATTCATTAGTCAGGCAAAAGAAAAGCAGTTCTTTAAATTATCCATTCTTCTGGAATTGGCATCTTATGGATGCGTCTTGAAGCAACTTCCTCCTGGGAGCTTTAGGAAGATTCAAGTGATGAAAAATGAAAGCGTACAATACTTTGCTTTCGCTTTGGTTATGTTTGTGACAAGTTTTAAATTGAACCCTTGGACAATAGGGCTCACATCATTTATAATCTATTCTTTTTTTCACTCCATAACATATTTTCAGGCTAATTTCCTAGATTACATGCCTTTATCGCTTCAAATCAAAGCGGACATCAGTCAAAAAATAACATTCATTGCTTCGAACTACAACGAACAAGCCCTATACTTCGCTTCCTTTAGCGAAATTTCATTGTTACAAAACCTCCTTTGGGATATTCCATCAATGTTGTTCAAACTATGGAGCGACCCCTCTTATGTGTTCTACAATTTGATCAACTATGCAGCCCTTGTAGTGTTCCTCAAATTGAGATATGACGATTCCAGATATACAAAGACTGCGGTTGAAGTGCTAGATCAAAAAATTAATACTACATTAAGCAATCAAATAGTGCCTCCACAGGTCTCCCATTTCTATAATGAAATATTTAAGGTGCAGGCCAAGCGACTTGTTGGCCACATTCAGGTTCCAAACACCAAGTCTGTCAAAAAAAGTCAATAATTAGTAAGGCTTTGAAAATTTGAAGTCGAAGTTTTTATTTGGTAATCAAACTATAATGAATTCTGTTTTATCAGTAATCACATATCGGATTTTGTCGGTCAACTAAAGCTTGAACAAAGTCTTGACAAAGAATCGCATTTAATCGCCAGGAGTACACATAATTAAGGATTATTCTTCACTGCGAACCAAGTCCTATACTTAGCTTGGAAGCAATAATTGACTAAGTAACACGAAGATGGCATCACTGAGTAGCAAGAAAATTGCATCCGCAAATTCGAAGACCTTAAGAGAATTGCATATTATTTCTTTAGTGGTAAACAGTCTTGTATTGCTCGGGCTTTTTGTTTTCAAAAGGCCTTCCAGCAAGTGGAAGTTCTTCTTGTTTTCACTTCCAGCGTTCGCATGCCAATATGTCTTAGAGACGAGCGGTCGCCCTGTTTACGCCAAAGATGAATACAGCGGTCAGGGTAAGCTTTTGAAAAGTGGCGATGACATAAAAGGCCCAGGTCTTTTCGAATACATGTTTGATTGTATTTACATCACTTGGGTCTGTGATTTGTTGATGCTAGTATTTGGATCAAACAAAGTGTGGTTTCTCTACACCATCATTCCTGGGTCTGTGATTTACAAGGTCTCTTCGTTAGCCAAGTCTTTCTTAAAGAAAAATCCACGAACTGTGCAAGATCAGCATTCTGAAGCCACAGAGCAAGGTAAAAGTAAGAGGCAGGCAAAATTGGAGAAGCGTGGCCAAAGAGGGCAAAACATGAGAACCATGTGAAACTGCTGCTTCTGAAGAAGATAAAACAATATAAAACAGTATGAATGTCACCTCTCTAAGAGTTGCTGAATCAGATCTCAAGCGCGGAGCAAATTGGCACAGACCAATAATATACAAAATATTTACCTAGTATGGGTGCGACCCACTTCCCTCGAGCCAGCTTATAGTGTTGCGATTTATCATCTACCATCGCATAAACTGGAGGGGTTATGTCATTGGTCCCCAATGAGTTGTGGAACCTCGGTATTCATCTCAGTCATTTCTAATCTTATCTATATCACTATATTAAGACTTCCCTGAACACACTGTTCTCAGACTGAGCTGATTCCATTATCTCTCATAAGAGTAACCTTGTCTCTTCCTCTGTTAATCTTTATTTATTGCCACCAACCCCTTTTTCTGAGGGGCGTCGACAACCATTAGACTATTTCTGCATATTACGGGCCATTCACTGTTTCATCTACCCTGCTTTTTATGCACTCACATGAACATGCAGTACATCTCAAGATGTACTAGTTCCTCAAGTTCAACATATAGTACTCGCGATTTCAAGTAACGCCCCTCCGCATCACGAAACACTCGTCTGAAATACATACGTACGCATTTGAATGCTACCTAAATTCACCCAAACGACCTTGCAATATCAATTTAAAAGAATGCTAGCAAATGCTCCACAAATTATCAGGTCCTCAGAGACGCCAGGGCCAATTGAGACACTGATAATAGAAAAAATTACTGCTTCATTGAACCCATCCTTCTTGAAAGTTTCGAACGATTCGCATAAGCACAGCCACCATAAAGCTATGGTCCTGGCATCTAACGTATTAGAATCCCATTTCAGATTGGAAATTGTCAGCAACGAGTTCGAGGGCAAAAACTTGCCCACGAGGCATAGACTCATCTATCAACTTTTGGATGATGAGTTTCAGAGCAAAGGCCTTCACGCCCTACAAATGAAAACTAAAACGGAAGAGGAAATGGAGAGGCTCAAAAAGTGAAAGAGTTCTTAAATAAAAACATTTCTTCAACTTAATACATATACACAAAACACCGGGATTCTCCTTGTACACCTAATCGCAAGCTCATGTATCAACACCAACCAGCGAATTCTCCAGGGCAGATGCATTTTTCGCCACAAGCTCCACAATTCGCCTTATTACAGGTAAACTTAACCATGCAGGCACGTAAGCCTCGACGCGAGAAAACGGCCTCAAGTTGACATTTCTGAAAGGATCGTTGAAATGTCCATCGGTTGAAACCACTTCGAACAATTCGTCATTGGATCCGTCTGTGCTCTTCACCTTATCTGCGACCACTTGAAGGACGTCAGGGGCGATAGGTGTTTCATATTCTGCCACATAGTATTGAGAAATCAACTTTTGAATCTGAATTGGTTTCAATGAGAAGCAAATTTCATAAATGATGTCAATATCTTCAGTGGTATTCTTTCTCAATTGCAACAATTTGGCAGCTTGAAGCAAGTGACTCAAGTAAGCAGATCCGTCTTCAATTTCATGTCCTTTGCACCATTCTTCAAGTCTTGTCACATTGTAGTTCACCTGCAAACCTCTCTTCCACGACAAAAAATTCCGTCTCATGACTAAATCGTTGAAACAGATAGCGTCCACAAACCTCAACAATTCACAAATCACCTCACTCATCACTTCATTTTCAATGAAATATGACTTCATAGACCAATAGACTGAGTTGAAAAATGACAATATATCATCCATTTTATACTGCACGCCTGGAGAAAATACCTTAGCCAAAAATGGAGAGCTGTCTGGAGCCATGAACCCCGGAAGCGACTGAGAGATCACAACAGCAGAAACTGCCTTTTTCTCCAAATCCTTCTCCATCTTTTTCATCCACATATTGTAGATATTGTAAGAGAGAGATTCGAAATCCTCTTTAACAACAGCAACTAGCTTCAAATATTCGTCGAATTCTTCCTCACTCATGTCACGAGACAAGGTGTCATTGGCTATGATAGTTTGCTGGGCGTAAGAGACGAAAGAGTACAACTCATGGGTATTCGACAACCAGAACGCACCGTTCGGAACGACTTCATCATCCTTAAGATTGGAGACGATGAATTGAATGGCAGCTAGAACTTCACCCAAGAACTCTTCACTTTCTTTGGTAAGTCCGAGTCTCCACATATCAGACAAGATGATGATAATAATCCTGGCAGGAAACAAGACTTCTTTTCTGGTTAAGTCTGCTGCGACACCCGAAGGTGGAATTTTCAATCCCTTCAATAAACCTTCAACAATCTCTCTATGAAGATTCCTAGAATCTCTCAAAAGTCTGAATAAAGCATCGTTGATATCATCGACATCAACAAAATCATCATTAGACACTGCAATAACGGACACAGGTCTTTGAGGCTGCTCAAGCGATGAAGCCCCATTGTAACCGAAGGCACTGCTGTGGCGCTTATTAGAAGCATTTCTCATCTTAGCACTGGCCACCAAAGCTTGCTGAGTTTGAAGTGCAGTGATTTCATTTTTGAGTTGCTCAATGTGGGCTTTCAAGTCAACCTCAATTGTGTCACGCTTCACAAGGGCTTCTTTGGCTTCTGTCAAAGCTTCGATATTTTGTTGCACTTCTTGTCTTAATTCGACTTGCTCTTTGGTCAACTGCTCAATCTTAGCTTCTGCTGATTGATACTCTTGCTGTATGATGCTCAACTCCTTGTTTAAAGTCTCGATTTCCTTCCGGTGCTCTTCACTGTTTAAGTCTAACTTGGAATTGAAATCGGCTTCTCTCAATTTCAATGCTTCAGTTGCATTATTGGATTGGAGCAACAATTCTTTGAGATTCAGAATCTCATCCACCAACTTCTTGTTATCCTGAATTTTGCCCGTAAGTGACTGTGTGAGCTCTATCACTTTGTTCTCTAACTTGTATGATACCTCCTTCAAATGGTTGACAGATTTGGCATCAACCTTTAATTGCTCGAACTCACGTCTTGCAAGCTTCTTTCTTATCATCGATTGAATGGTGATAGCAGATTTCTTTTGTGCACCAAATTCTCTTCTTGACAACAAGCCTCTGTAAGAACTTTGCAAAACCACAGCAGATCTTTCAATGCGGACTTCCCTGAAACTCTTTCTGGCTTGGAAGCCGCGAATAGCTCTTTGCAATGTAAGAATAGAATCCTGCGTGGCTTTGAATTGCTTTCTTGCAAGGAAACCTCTGACAGCAGTCTGCACACTGATGGCGGCCTTCTCTTCTCTGTCTTTCTGAATTCTATTTCTTGTAATAAATCCACGAGACAAAGAATCAAACAAGATGACGGATTCACGAATCTCTAAGTATTTTTTGCGGTAATAAACCCTGCGCATGTTCTTTTGGATCATAACAGCAGATTTGTGTAGCTTATCAGACCTCAATTTTTCGAAGTAAGCCAACATTCCTGCTTTAAAGAATATCTTGGTATTACCCAATTGATACTTTTGCCGATCAGTCATAAACTTACTAAGAATTTTGTCACAGAGACCCGCAACTGATTCTTGAGTGGTGTTCCCACTCATCACTTTAATCCACTCATTCGAAGGAACTAAGATATGGTATCTGTCAGCAAATTCCACGTATGTCCATCTAGAAGGAAAACCAGCACAAGAAATTCGAATTGTTTCCAAAACACCACATGCTCTCAATTGAGATAACACCATCAAAGAATCAAACTCCCATGCCTTCTTCTCCTCATTTGGTTTGATGCATCTGATGTAATGGGCGTTGGTTGAGTTGATGGTGTTCATAAGATCAATCAAAGAATTTTTGAACAAAGAACCTAATGTGGGTTTCTTCGAAGCAACAGACTTTCTGCCCGAAGCATTAGCATTTGTTGCTTCAACCGAGGCAGAATTCTTATCAATGACAGACAAGATATTCTGCAACATTTCATTTTCAGTGTTCTTCAAAACATCTAAGTGTCCTTCCCCAACTGTATCTCTGTTCTTTTCGATAAAGCCATCAATATCGTAAGTAACATCAAGAGCATAATGGTTGACAACGAACTTCGTTTGGCCGAATCTGGGCTTCTTAAAGTATTTGTTGGTAGGCGGTTTATCAAGGTTTTGATACATTTTCTCAACCCACGATTCATCGTTTCCAGCAGGCAATCTGGACTCTTCATCCAAGAGGGACAATATACCTAGTCTGTTCTCAATTAAATTGATGCAGGGCTGGTTGTCGGCGAAATCGATGAACGACCATTCAATTTCTTCCTTGATATATTCTTCTTGCTCTAACTTGAAGACATGCTGGTTGAACTGTTGTTGCAACTTTTCATTTGCATAATTGATACAGAATTGCTCAAAAGAATTCTTCTCAAAATGTTCAAACCCATAAATATCCAAAACTCCTATGAAAGAATTGATGTTCTCTGCCACCTCAGGCGGACAAAGATCAGCGTTGATGTAGTCCACAAGCCAATCAAATAGAGCCGAGTAAATGTATTTGGCGAAAGAATCCCTTGCAACTAGAGCCTGCTTATGATTCAAATTACTAACAATTTTCTCGGATCTGGTTGTGATTTGTTTCTTCACACACCATTTGCTAAAATTGAAAGCATCAATCCCCAACAATTGACAAGCCTTTACCAAATTTGGCTCATCTGAAGACAAATGAGCGTCATTTCTGGTAGCGGTTATGTCAATGTTACCAATATGTAACAAAGCAGCCAAAATCCGATAAATGTCAGCTTGTTTTGATTCGTCAATTCCGATCAAAGATAAAGACTCGTTCGTAAGGGAAAAATCCTTACCATCGTCGACACCGGCTATGTCGTTTGCGTTTCCTTGGTTTGTGTAATTGAAGTCTTCGGCAGAAGTTAAACCTAAGGAAGCCTTTTCATCTTCATTCATGCCCGCCAACATCTGGTAGAAAATGTGGTAGTTTCTTTCAGCTAAAGGTTGAAAAACAAGTCTGGAACGTTCCAAAAGGTAGGTTCTCACACGAGCACCAATAATAGAAGTATTTTTGTCGAATAGAATCTCCAAGTACTTTCCGAATCTGGATGAGTTGTCGTTTCTTGTCGTTTTAGCGTTACCAAAAGCCTCAGTGATAGGGTTTGTGGCAAGGATTTGCTTCTCAACATCAGACATGTCAGACTTGTGCTCTGTGCCGACCTTATTCTCCAATTCAGATTCTTCTTCAACAGAAGCAAAGTATCTCATGATGTATTTGGCACTAACGGTCTTTCCGGCACCGGACTCACCACTAACGATAATTGTTTGGTTTTTGCCATCAACTTTCATGCAGCTGTAAGCCTCTTCAGCAATGGCGAAAAGATGCGGTTCCAACTCACCTCTTCTCTTGCCAGCATACGCCTGTATGATGTCTTGAGAATAGAGCTGATCCACTTTTTGAAAAGGGTTTGTAGCAATCAACACTATACCAGAGTAGGTGTAAATGTTTAACTGGGAATACCGCACTTTGATGGCGTGTAAAACTGCGGGTTCATTGAGATAGGACAAAGAAGTCAAATCCTCAGCAGCCTCCAAGATTGGCGGATTCCGTAACTGAGGCAACTTGCTATTATCTTCACTAAGATCATCGGTAACAACAGTAAAGGACTTTGATTCATCGTTCTCAGCGACAAATTCCAATGTATAAGAATCACCCTTCTTAGTGTTTGACAGAATAGTCACAGCGACCCATCCTAATTTCTCATCAGGGTACCAGCAGCGGCTAAATGTTAGTATAAAGACTCAAGATGAAAGTCACATTACATCAAAACATACGTTCCCACTTCATAAGAGGAGGCCATTCTTCGCTAACCTTGGTTTTAGAAATGATCTTACTGAAGAAGAATGGTCTAAGCTTTTTGTTTTAAAAAGTGGACTTTGCCGACGAGTGAAAAAATCGACTTATTTTCTCTGGAATTTCTGTAGAGGAGCGGGCGAAGGTAGGTTGTTGTGTAAGATCAAAACAAAGAAAATACGTGTATGTACACTTGTTCTGGTATTTTCTCACGGGTAGGAGGGTGGACACCGCGGCACGTCACGTGCCGGATCAATAGTAGAATTTTTCTTTCTTTGATCTGCATGCGTTTCATGTTTTGGTCTGGACACGGTCTGGGCCATGTGTGGCTGAGCTAAGCGAAACACACTAAAACATCAAAAATCATTCTAGAGAAGGGAGTTTTTACATACGAGACAAGATATCTGAATATTCATTTTCTTCTAGTGAGTGCAGGAGTTTTGAAAGCGATCTTGCCGGCCAAATGAAGCGCGTCTCATTTTGTCAATCGCCTTTCAAAACCGTCGACAGTCGCAGCCAACGCTCGTCTATTGTCACGCCAAAAGACCGAGCATAGACGACGCAAATCCGCGAGTCGCACATTTTCGCGGTTTTCGAATAACACTAGCGCTAATCTTTCCCATTATCTTAACATTGTGAAAATATATTACAGCAATGCCTACAGATTTTTAATGACTTGGAATACGGAAGTTTATCTGATGGCCTGGTACGTGCCTGTAATACTAGATTCCCTTCACGTGACGAAGTGTGCTCTGCTGGTGCAAAGTATTTAGTCAACACTATTAGTGAATATGAGCTTTTCAACTGTACCTTTATCCTACATATATCGATCTTTGGTTTTCAATAATGTAGTGCAAATATTGAACGTGATTGAGATTGATTGAAACAAGGTCTAAAATGTCGCTCTTACAGACCTTTCTATCATACATTGTTTTCCTCAGTCTACTTTTTTGTATGGCTTATACGCTGTGACCAGCTCTGAAGCCATGTCATTTTCTAATGAAGTGTTGGTCCTCTTCAAAAATTGACTTACCTTTTCAGATTCCAAAACACTTTGAGGCTTGAAAATAATGCCATGCACTCGATATGCTTCAAAATTAACCTGTTTTGAACAATTTTATAGGCAAAAACTAGACATCGAACCCTAGCTTGAAAGTCCTACTTATTTTGTTTCAGACAAGAAATCTGAGAATACAAGAGTTCAGTACTTAGTGGCTCACACACAGGCACTTTTATTTCGCAGCCATTTATGCAGCACCTGCGAAATACTAAGTTCTGTTAATTTGTGATCTAATTTTGCGATCACCCACAAACATTCTTCTTCTTTGATTCTCCATAAAAGAGAAACACCAAAGAACCAAAGAAATCTACTAGCCTTCAGCATTGCTCTCCGAACCTCCAGATGGATGAAATTCACCGAGTTTTGTCCGGACAGGAATTACCAGACTTGGATTACACAAGTTCGGGTGATGAAACTACCATTTTCTCACCTAAATTCCCCGGCCAATTTTACCATGGACGTAATAGATCCATGGATTCAAAGCCCAGGGACGTGACTAGAGAGTGCGCTGACGTCAACAACTACAAAAATGTAACGTGCTTCTCTGCAAGGTCGCAAGAGTATTGCACCAATTTCTACGAGCTGATCAAAATGAGAAAGATTCCTGATTACGACAATACTGTTCATCTTAAGGAGCAAAAAATTCTTGCCTCAAAGATTGAAGGTCGACACAATCATGATCTGTGCATAAGTGCACAGAGACCCTTGAAGAAATATTGCGAGAAAGAGATGTGCCCCATGATTGTTTTCAGAGACAAATTCTTCACTGAACTTTTTGAGGCACCACCAAGGCTCTCTTCTGAAAAATTCGAAACCACACCTAGATACTCTGCCATTCAAAGCAGCAAGTTCCTTATTAGCGCAGGAATTAGAAACGCCTTCTCGAAAATCGAATTATTATTCGGCACCAGAGAGACAAGGTCTATGAAGCACTACAGAGAAGTGCGAAATCGATCTAAAAATATTATGCTTTGCTCTATGGCTTCAAAAAAGCACCATCAGATGACTCTTACTCAGACGAGGAACTTGAGGACGCAATGTGTGAGTATCGCAAGACACTCAGCGACTTTCAAGACCAGGCTCCAAAAGGTTCCTAAGCAAGTTAGGAATAAACCACAAGGATGCCGAAGAGATAGATGTTATGAGACGGTTAATACAGATAATTAGAAAAAAAATATAGAAAAAATCAAAAAAATGCATGAAAAACTAAAATCAAAAAACTATAAAACTGACAGGCAAGTGATTTCACTGATTATCAGAAGGTATAGTTTACAGCTTTCGTGAATTTGTTTGTTTTAAGAAATGGAGATTACAATCGGAAATATCCTGGTACTAAGAAAGACAGTCGGATAGCTGATTTATGTACAAACAAATTGGAAGAATGAATACCTTGGATACTTTGAGATGATGAACGAAATGATAGCCTTAAAGTGGAATTATGTAATAAGAGTAATAAACACTTTGGTTCTTGTGGGTTGTGAGAAAATAATTCTCAAATTCGAGACTTGGACCGTAGAAGAAAACTCTGAGACTTGGCTGGAAACTTCATGGGATGCAATGAAATTGAGGATATCTCTAAAAAATCTTTCAAATTAGCTTAAAAATAATAGACTAGAAATATACAGCTATCATTAAAGAAGATAGTAGAGGGAAAGAAAAGTTTACGTAAAAAGGTTGTTTGACTTGGCTTCAATGTTACTACTATCTAAATTTTGGACCGCTGTGTATTTCAACCTAACTACCGGGCATGTTGAACTTTCTTAAAGTTATTATTATGCCAAGCTAATAGCCTCAGGTGTTTTGAAAATTACTATTGTTACTTTGATTACAAGAGGCAACGTATGAATACAGTGAGCAAACGAGCATATGTTTTATAATACATACAACGCCTCTAACTCTTCAATAGGATGGAACGCTACTAGAAATATCTGCAATGCCACAGTAAGCTAGTGCAAGCAAAAAGCAAGGAGGTGTTTCAGTGCTCAATACTTACTAGATAGAGCAGTTAAGTAGTATACTATTTTTAAAAAAGTACAGCACTTAGTAAATACTAGAAGTGTCTCAGAATCCAATAGTGCCGTATTCACAATTAAGTTGAAGATTGAGCTAACATGGCTTTATTTCCTGTTTCTCTTTTGGTGTAGAATCTCAGAAAGAAAATTTTAAGACATTCTTAAGGAATCAGTGCGATTAAGGAGCGTAATTCAGCAGTGTTTTATGGTTAGCCCCATGCGAGCCTCTGGACTGTGAAGATGTAATGAACCATTAGAAGTGGGATTGTGACATCGTGTAATAAACCTTGGCGAGCAGGACGGGATTGTGAAAGATACAGTCAGATATAGTATGAAATGAAAGGAGCAACTGCCTTCCTAAATACTTTACTGAAAACTGCTATATTCGCAAATGGCCATAACTATGACAAGGGCTTCCGACCAATTTGAACCAGAAAAAATGTCACTAATAGTTGCTTAGAAATTGATTGATAAAAGGAAGTATATGTAGGAGTTGAAAGGCCGTAGAAAAAGAACTGTAGGCGAGGCTAAGCGATGAAAAGCTACTCTCCCACACTTAGAGTTTTACCTTTGGACTAACTAAATTAATGAGACTTACTGTATTTTTAAGGGCCTTCCCTATGGCCTCATTCAACTCTTAATTTCATCCCCTCATGAAGTCCTTTCATTTCTTTCATTTTCTTTAGCTCTTCTGAATCTAGTTCCTAGCTCCTTCTTTTCAGATCTATTTCTCAAGCCCCTTACTTCCAATGCCAAATTTTATGAAGCCCTAATCTTGCTCTTCTAATTCGAGTTATGTATCCGGTTCTAGTTCGGATCTTAGTTATTCTTCTAGTTATAAATACTGTTCCGTGAAACCTTAGGAACATCCATACCCGGTGGTCTGGGGAGTCGAGATTTGGCATAGCTTTTGAATTCATTATATGTGATATATTTAAGAGACGAATCTTTCTTTGGTTGATGTTCTTCAATTAAGGTACTTTAAGACAAAATTGGGCGAAGATGGCCTCGAAATTCTATTATTGTTTCGGTAAATTAGATTGAGTCTTCAGATTTGCAGTAGTAAAAATAATCCGAAGATTTTTTCGAATGATAGTTGACCTTCGTTGATATCAAAGTCATATAATGATAAGCTTTCAGTATAAACACAAACATGTACTTCAGAAAAAGCAAAGTAATGAATTTAAAGCTTCAAATTCATCATTTTCTAGTTGTGGAGCTCATCACTAATCTAAAGTGATAATGTGTCTAAGACATAAGGAACCATCTTTGACAGTAGCTCATCAAATGAATACCGAAAAAAAAAGTTCTCTTACCAAAACAAGCTATCTTACGAATACCTTGTCTGCAAAGCTAACGACTTCGAATCATCTGCTATTCAATGAATATCACATTCTTAACAATGGAAACCTTTGTATTCAAGTGAGGAATTCCTAATCTAAAGATTTTTATATTCTAGCAATCTGCCTATAACTTCGACTTGAAGGGAGGATTCTCCAAAGGCTCGTACACAGCACTAAAGAGCTTGTCATCAGGCGTGTATCTGTTTAAAGCGGTGGTGTCCACAAACGACTCGTTCAAATGACCGATTGTAGGAGCACCCAAAAGCCGCATATTCATCACCATTTCATCTTTCAATATCTGGATCGCCTTATACACTCCATCATCTCCGTAAGTAGACATAGCATAGAGGAAAGGCCTTCCCAATCCGACTCCGGTGGCACCAAGCGCTATAGCCTTGAGGATATCGCTTGCTCGTCTCACTCCTCCATCGATGAAGATTTGCATCTTGCCCAAAAGACCTTTTTGGCGGAGAACTGGGTTGAGCTGCGCCAAAATCTCTATGGGAGCCTTCACTGAGTCAAGCTGCCGGCCACCGTGGTTGGATAGCACGATTCCATCCACACCGTACTCGATGGCTTGTAAGGAGTCCGCAACACTCTGGACTCCCTTGAGAATAATCGGCATTTTAGTGATAGACCGGAACCACGCAATGTCATCCCAATTGAGACCTGTGTCGATGAAAGATGAAATGGCACGAGCTGCACCCTGAGTACGGTCGGCATCACTGCCCTCTCCTTGCACATGAGACAAATCCTCGACGTTCTTGGACCGCATATCTTTTTCCCTTCTACCCAATTGGGGCGCGTCCACGGTGATGAAGAGACCTTTGATGCCTCGCTTTTCGGCGTGATGCACCAAGTTACGTGTAATTTCCCTGTCTGAATTTACGTACAACTGGAACCACTGAGTCTGTGTGCCATCCGCTTGGTCCATGATCTCGTCGAAAGAACACAGTGCAAGTGTAGGAATCATCTGAATTACATCTTGTTTTGCAGCAGCACGGGTAAGCACTTTTTCACCATCCTCGTGACCCAATTTTCCGAGAGCAGTGGCGGTGATATAGAATGGCACTGATGTCTTTGTGCCAAGCATAGTCGTACTGGTATCGATTTCCGAAACATTGACCAAGATCTTGGGGTTAAAGAAGACTCGGTGGTAAGATAAATGATTGTTGCGCAAGGCAATTTCGTCGTCGGCTCCAGAAGAGTAGTAGGCCCAAGCGGTTTTTTCCATGGTGTTTTTGGCAACATACTCGAAATCGTGAAGATTATACATCTGCGAGAGTTCAGGCATATTCTTGATATTTTTGCGCCGGGCAATTTCGTTTTCACTGAGAGGTTCTCCGTCTTCGTCATATAATGCCGGATCATCCTGTGGCTCCACTTCAGCTGCGCCGGCTTCAGTAGAGGCTGGAATAGGTGCTTTTTCGTCCTGTTCATCATACTCCACATCATACTCACCCACAATATCCCTGGTTTCGGTAGGAAATTCTTTCTGATTCACTGGCTCCTCTTTACTAGACTCTGCACCGGTTTTGCGTTTGGGTTGGGCCTTTGGTTTGAGGTGCGGCTTTGGCTTAGAGTCGGCGTCCACAGGGCCGAGATGGTACTTCTGCGGAAGGTATTTCTGTAACGTATCGCCGGGGTGAATTGGGTCAAAAGCTTTGGTAGCATCTTTCCCTGCGTACTTTAGGATAACAGCAGACCCGCCGAGATGCTCAGAAAGGAAGTCTGTGACGTCGTAGACCTTGCCATGGATAATCACCCAGCAATCCGACTTCTGGTTATGAGGAGCAACCTCGTTGTATGTTAGCATTCTTGTGGGGGCAAAAAACTACAGCTAGCCGATTATATATAGCTAGTGAGGAGAAAAATGGTGTGATGTAACGGGCTCGGCGGTTGGTTATCTGAATGCGGGGGACAATACGTGCATGCATGGTGGGGGCCAGTAAGAGAGCTGGGGAAGTAATTGTCCCAATGCGGTCATTTTACGCGCACCCTATCAGTAATGCGGCCGTAGAATAATTCCTTGAAGTGCCTCATAAGACTCGAAAGCTTTCTTTCTTTTTTGGCGAATTGTCGGACTTTGGATCTGCACACCAAGTCTACAGCCATCCGTGACAAAAGCTCTAGTGAAATCTGACTAAAGTGGGTACAGGTACTTCCGATTTGAGCACACAACAGATTACAGGACAATTGCTACTTGATAAGATATTTGTGGGGCCACATTATCACAATAAATCATGTTTAAAAGCCGTCGCAATGAGCATTGTATTTATAGCACGCCGCTTCATCCAGGTCTGACTGCTCTCCCTCAAATTTGTCACAGTTTTTTTCGAGTCCCTCTTGCTCGAGATTAGGGTGCGAATTTAGCTCCTCTTTATCCACCACACTTTTTCCGTCTATATGCAGTCTGTGACTTTATCGAGAGTCCAATTTGAGCAGACTACTTTGAAGCGAATATTTGACGAAGATTAATTTGGGAACAGTGAATAAACTTTATCTGTTTGGGGAGTCGAATTTGATGAGATTTATTAAAAAAGGTGTGATATAAAATCTTGTTGGATAATTGAGTCGTGTAGGGCCCAAAAAACTACCGACGGAGTCGGAGTATCGCACATTCGTTAAGTCGGGGTCACATGACTTGAGAAATAGGCCGCCTCGAGGGTGGCGCGTGCAGGACAAACGGTTACACTGGTTCATCCTAACTCAAAAGTTCCATGATAGGGGAAACTCTACTCAGGACTTCAATTTATGATATAATCGTTGTGCATATAGAGCACGTTTGTTGTTGCAAAGTGCATGAAAGGCAAAAGCATAAATGAAATCTAAGACAGGGGAAGGTATTGTCTGGCGTATGCACACCGCGAGAAAATTCCCTCTATCGCTGACACTGGCGCGCGGAAAAAACCTTAGTTGTGCGCACACGTCAAAACTTTCACGATCTTCCCAATCTCGCAGGTCCTTAGTAACACATCTAGTTCACCCACCGAAACGCACCCTTCCGCCCAACCCCGGACAACACTCAAAACAAATCCAAAAAACCTCTCAGAAACAAACTTGTGAAACAGTCGGATCTTTATAGTGCCAAGCCACATCTATTTTATAATGGTGCTTTTGAACGGGGTAAAGTACGCCTGTGAGCGGTGCATACGAGGCCATCGGGTTAGCTCTTGCACTCATACTGATAAGCCCCTAACCATGATCAAACCAAAAGGAAGACCAGCTTCGCAATGTTTGCATTGTCGAGAGCAGCGCAAACTGCGTGGCGCCCATATCTCGTGTATGTGTGGCAAAAAAGGAAAATCTCCGGGCCAGCATTTCGCCTCTTGTCTTTGCCACAAGAACTCGCTGTGCACGTGTAGCAAGGAGAAAAAGCCTAAGAAGAAAAAGCCTGAAGGTGAAGAGGTACAGCTGCTTGAGGCCCTGGAGGAGTCACACATGATCATAGAGGACATAGCCATCCCGTTTGAGGCTGAGTTTGGGCTTCTAGATTGTTTCTCGCCCAACCTGTTCGGTGGCCAAGAACAACTACATTCAAACGAAATTAAAGTTAACGACCGTTTGCTGGGAGACCTGAAGATTACCCTGCTAGAAACGCCGCAAAGCCTTCCACCTACAAGTCAGGATCTAGACGGTGGGGATAACGAAACGCACAATTTCTCTGGTGTTACAAATTTTGCAAACCCTCCCTCAGATGCAGAGTTGGATATTATGGAGAACATGTTTCCTCTCTTTCCGTTGGTGGGTTCCTCTTCTTTTAGCGATAGCTCGTCGCTTCCTCTTCTGGCGATTTCAAAGCCCAAGACCCCCAGAGGCGAGAAGCACGGGCTGCCTTTGAAGGACAAAAACATGCAACAGAAATTGACTCGGTCAAACTCTGCACATAACTCGCAAACGTCTAACTCACAGATATCCAACTCACAGATGTCTAACTCACAGATGGCAAACTCACAGATGTCTAGCAGCTCTCATATATCACATCAGACTGCACATCCTCTCAGTTGGTCAGCATCTCAATCTACTCAATCTAACCCATACACATCCCAGGCACTGACCCACCAGCCAAAGCCGCTACGAGCATCTGCGTCTTTTGATGATACAGTGCATACGTCCATGGCATTACACAATCTCCACGGAAGCAACCCAAACCTTCCCCAGAGCGGCCGGCCACGAAGACCGGAGAGTGCGCTATCGGTGACTTCGCTGTCCTCCAACACAAGCAAGCAAAATCTCTTTGAGCACGCCAACTATAATCTTCCCAAAGCATCCAGCTCTGCCGCTTTCCCGCCCTTCAATCTATCGGAAAACAACTCCAATGATGATTTCTCCTCGTTGTTTTATCCCAGTGTTGGCGTGTACAATGAATCGCGGCTGCTCTCGCTCGCCAGTGACGACGATACCTTCAAGAACCTCCACTCCGTCACCACGCCACAGTCCTCGCTACCGTCCCGGCAACCTCTGCAGTCTCGGAGGAAGTCCTCACTTACTAGATCTTCTCAGGCTCACCATACAGTACCTCAGGTTCTCCACACAGCCCTAGGAAAAGAAAAGGCTAATTCTTGCGATTCCTCACCCTACCAAGCAAACACTCGTAGATCGCCTTCGGTGGACCAGCAGAAGTTGAATCGCATAGACACCTACCTCCGAGAAGTGGCAGAGGAATCGGCGCCCCCAAGCCTCTCCCCTGGAGCGCTCCCTACGCCGGACGCAAAGAAGGCGTTTGGGTCTTTGGGCAATTTGGAACAAAGCAAAGATTTGGCTTTTGACTTGCCTATGTACTCGGAGCTTCTTGAGTACACTCCCAACTGATACACTTTTCTTTTTTTTTTGATTTTTCTTGCCCGGTGCAAGCTAAGTAATTAATATTAGCCAGTCTGGCATGTAAGTCATTTGAGTAAAAGAAAATTAGGAATTTTCCATGAAAATTAGGTAATAATTTATTAGGAAATCTAATGTTGCATTCTGGTTGTTACGCCTTGTCCCTTAGTTACTCATATATATATTTCGATGACTCCTACAAGGAGGAATCTGTAATTACTCAAATCACTTTCGGGAAGAGGACTTGCATGAAACGGCCATGCACGTTGACGATAGCGTTGATTCTTCTTCTGAAGTGGCGACCCAAGATATTGTGTAGCCGTCTAAGAATGGCCACTGCTAGGATCAGAAGTGTGGGCTCGAAAAATACCTCCATGGCTTGAGCGCTATCCATAGTGGGTCTAACATATATGTACTTTAGAGAATTGACGTGTCAGTTATTGGCACCAGTGTATCTTACGGTTGTGTATACGAGCAAGTCATGCAGTTATTGCTATGGGGGACATTTATATGATACCATTCGTTACTACAAACTTTCTTGTTTGTCTTGCAAAGACAAGTGTTGTAGGCGGTTCACATTGGAATCCAAGGTTAACATATTTTTGTTTGCCTCCGAAGCTTGCGCAGACTTATGCCGTTGCTCCGCACTCTGAAGTACAATGGAGGTATAGATATGTTCCTTGAGGTATAGCAGGAGCTTCTCGTCATTGACGTCCAAAATCGATTTTTGTTCGCTTTCCTGAAGAGAACAAAGCCGAATCAAATACTGGAGAAGTGAGAGGTGCTTATACTTTTCCACTTTGACATCTTCTTCGGCACTTTCGTAGCCCGAACCGTTGGAGCTGTTCGACTCAGTGTCAGAATCCGAGTCGGAGTCTAGTTCATCGAAATCCGCGCCGATTTCTCCTAGAGCCAAGTACTCAAAAGTGGAATTCTTAAAGATCTTCAAAGTTAAAACAGGAGATGTAGAGTTTTCCAATTTCAAGAGCTTTCCACTAGCAGAAAAGAACTGCTTTTTAAAGTCGTGGAGTTTGAACCGTTTAAACCTGGGTACCTCTCTATCTTGGGGATTCTCTTCATCTGTGTTGTGGTATCTGCCGTCATTGAAATCTTCTTTAATTAGCAAATCGTATTCAAAGGCATCTTTTTGCACCCTGTATATGGAACACAGAGCCCGGGCGAATTCCTCTTTCCACGTGATGAAATTGTGTTCGGAATCTTCCGTTGAGGGCTCCTCGAGGTACTTGAGCCTACTAGGATTGTAGAATATGGAGAATAATTTGAGGTCAAATGTAGGCCCCACCTGGACAGACTCTTTCTCAGACTTCAGGAACTCCTCGTTCGACCTGACAATGTAGTTTGATGCCTGGAGCAAACGGCCCGGAGATATGTGCAGGTTCAACGATGAAGAGAAGCTGACTCCGGTAGTAATGAGCGATAAATTGATAAGGGGAATTGCATCGTTGATGGTCGAGATAAGACCCTTAAACTTAAGCTCGGCGAACTTCACCGACTCCTTCTCGTTGGTGTTGCTCAAACATGCAAGAATCTCATTGATCTCAAGCTCGAAATCGTCAATTTCTTGCTTCAAATCGGATACAAGGTCAACACACGCATCCAAAGCCGAATTGCCACGGGCTGCCAGAAGCTTGATCAAATCAATGGACTGCGAGAGAATGGTGATCTTCATCTCAAGCTTCTGCTTCAACCTCTCGAGCCGGATCTTCTCTGATGCAGGAATGCGATCGAGAAGCTTGCTGACCGTTTTTATGGCATATCCCGAGGCTAGTGAAATACCCGAGCGGATGGCGAATGTGACCGCTTGGTTGCTTGCCTTGGCTAAGATTTCATCCATGAGTGAAATTTGGTGTAGGTGAAGTGGTAGACGAGGTCGCAGTACTGCATGAAGACAGTGTCATAGTTGTGGTGTTAAATTATGGTCAATCATAATTCAACTATAGTTAAGCCATGTTCGAGTGAAGTAACAGTAATTTCATAGTAATATTTGAGTCAAATCAAAGAATCATGAGGTCAAACGCAAGTTGCATATTAGAAAAGCCATTAGAGGTGAGTGTATGTAGTCATAGTGGTTGTTGATTACTTGATAAAAACTAGCAACTCAAGCATCATTAATGGGTGATATTCATATTTTAATCCACCTTCAATCATATAGTGTTTAAGAATTTTTTATTTATTAAAAAACAAAAACTGAATTTGTTTCTCCATTCTTCATAACCAAAAATATTTTTAATGAATGCCAGTAGACACATTTGTTGTGACTGCGAAAGTACACATTCACCTACAAAAAGCCTCAAGTGAATTGTTAAAATCAACTTTCAAAAAAACAAAAAAAGCGAAGAAAAAAAAAGGGAAGTTTGAATACAAATTATTAAAAGACAAAATAAGAAAAATAAAAATTGAAAATGCCGTTTTTTGGATACATCTAGTGCTAATAAGTGTGCGTTCTGGAAGATTCCTTGAGGAAACCAATCTGATTGAATCGCTGTGATCATCGAAAGTTCGTCTATTGGTTACGAGAATTTTGATAAAGATGATGATAAATCTAGTTTTAGTACATTTGATAAAACCAACATTTGGAACGATATTTAAATTTAGTATTCAATAGCAAGGGCTTTTCCCACAACTATGTCAATAACCAATGACAATGATCAATGACAGTGATCAATACGTAAATGACCAATACGTAAATGACCAATAACAATAACATTTACGACAATAAAAAGTATGACCATAAAATTTTTTTCAATATGGCTCTATCACAATGTCACGTATTACAATAAAATCATGACAACATGGCATTATTGTTGAGCGTTACTATCCACGCTCTTAATCTGGAACAGTTATGTCATTGGGGACCAATGACATCCTATGGTTAAAGACCTTAAGTAATCATCTCAGTCACTTCTATTCTTATCTGTATCTAAACTATACTCAGAGATCCTTTTATCTTAACTCCGCTGTTTCGATCATCTCTTATAAGAACATTCTCGTCGCCTCTTATATGTCCCATTTCTCGCCGTCGTCAATCTCTTACCGACATTGTCTTCACCAAGACAATGCGCGGAGTTAGACGCGCTAGACAACCCCTAGACCACTCCTACATATTATAGGCCAATCACAGTTTCATCTGACCTGATTATAGGCACTCACATGAAGATGCAGTACATCTTTAGATGTACTGGTTCCTCAAGTTCAACAGTTCCGTCAATCGGTAAAGGCCAGATGATTAGTAAGGGACAGGGCTCCTGACCACGCGACGTAGGATTTGATGCGTATAGTGGACTATGATGGATCTAACACAGAAAGTAAAGATTAAACGACAAAGTACAGTCAAAGTGAAGTAAATCGGAATAAGCGTGTGAAAAAAATTTTAAAACACAATCAACGATCAATTCAAAAGCTAGTAATAAATCACTCAAATCCAATTTGATGGATGGACAACCAATCTGATGCTCACAGATGATGCGCGTATCTTAATCATAATAATACTACATACAATAAGCCATAGACATACTAAACGCCATAATTCCATAACTATCGTTGCATAATCATACAAAAAAAGGCCATATATTATCCTAATGGTATACAGAAAACCACTCAAAGAATTTACGACGCCGCTCGGGACCGGAGCTGGAGTAGCCAAGGAAAAGCGGCCACCCAAAATCCTAGACTCTAAGACGCGTTTGGCTCGCCCGTTCCGCGTGCCGTTTTCTGAGAAAAGATCCCTGAAGAACGTAGATAGAGGAAGTTCCGGGCTGAAGTCTCGCAGGGCAAAACAAGGTGTCAAGATTTATGTTGTGGGCGACGAAGATACGCCTATAACTGTTGAGGATGAAGATAGCGCGTACGAGCAAGAGGGCGAAGGCCATAAAAATTTGTTTCGGTCCAAAAGAAAGTTTGTTTTGCTACCGCGGGCCATTCTACAAGGAGACAACCTTCAGAAGGTGGAAGGCACGATCCGCAAATCGTTTCTGGTGCCTTTTTTCAAGACAGAGGCGAACAAGGAGCTTATGGCCCGTTCTCTCCCGCCACCGCCGTTAGGTACTCACCGCAAAATTATCGTGCCTCCTCGACCGCTACACGATCCCACAAACGAATTTGCTATTGTTCTATATGACCCCACAGTTGATGTTTTCCCGAAAAGTGAGCCGGAGCAGGAGGAAGCCGAGAAAAGCACTTCTTCCGAACAAAGCAGCTCGCCAGTGCCTGAGGAGGGACCTACCCCCAAGAAACGCCGTCCTCAAAAGTCTCTTGCTGAAATGCTAGGGATATGCAAAGAACAGGATGCAGCAGATAAACACCCTAATGTTCCTGTTGTGATAGACCCTCGACTCGCCAAGATCCTTCGGCCGCATCAGGTGGCAGGTGTGAAGTTTTTATACCGGTGTACAGCCGGTCTTATGGATGCAAAAGCCCGGGGCTGTATTATGGCAGATGAGATGGGTCTTGGAAAAACCCTCCAGTGCATTGCGCTCATGTGGACATTGCTCAGGCAGGGTCCACGGGGAAAAAAAACCATTGAAAAGTGCATCATCGTATGTCCCTCTTCGTTGGTTCGAAATTGGGCCAATGAGATTGTAAAGTGGTTGGGAGAAGGAGTGCTCACGCCCTTGGCCGTTGACGGGAAATCCACGAAAACCGCAGACTTGGGCCTGGCTCTACAAAAGTGGTCTGTGGCTAGGGGCCGGAATATAGTGCGTCCTGTTTTGATCGTGTCGTATGAGACTTTGAGGAGAAACGTCGATAGATTGGCCGGCACGGAGGTGGGCCTTATGCTAGCAGACGAAGGCCATCGGCTCAAAAACGGCGACTCGCTTACCTTTACTGCATTGAATGCCTTGCGGTGTGAACGCCGAGTGATTTTGAGTGGAACGCCCATACAGAACGACTTATCTGAATATTTCTCCTTGTTGAACTTTGCTAATCCCGGGTATCTCGGCACACGCAACCAGTTCCGGAAGCATTTCGAGAATCCCATTTTGCGGGGCCGTGATGCTGGTGCTACCGATGAGGAGGTCACGTTGGGCCAGAACAAATTGACGGAACTATCCCAAACAGTATCTAAGTTCATCATTAGGAGAACCAACGACATCTTGTCCAAATATCTCCCCGTCAAATACGAGTACGTGGTGTACGTGGGTTTGACGGACTTCCAGCGGTCAATATACGAGCATTTTATCCGGTCGGACGAGAACCGGCCGCTCATCAAGTCGACGCCTTTGAAGGCCATCGATCTTTTGAAAAAAATATGCACGCATCCTGACTTGTTGGACTTGCTGAAGGAGATACGGGGAAGCAGAAAGGTTGTGCCCGAGGATTATTCCAGTCTGGACTCTGGAGGACGCAACAGGGAAATACAGACCTGGTATGGGTCCAAATTTGCCATTTTAGAGAGGTTTCTCCACAAAATACACGCAGAAACCGGCGACAAGATCGTGGTCATCTCCAACTACACCAAGACCTTGGACCTAATAGAGAGAATGTGCAGATACAAGCGGTTTGGGTCAGTGCGACTTGACGGAACCATGAACATCAACAAGCGGCAAAAAGTTGTGGACCAGTTTAATAACCCAGAAAGTCCAGAGTTCATTTTCTTGCTTTCTTCTAAAGCTGGAGGCTGTGGTATCAATTTGATTGGCGCAAACCGTTTGGTCTTGATGGATCCAGACTGGAATCCTGCTGCCGACCAGCAGGCCCTTGCTCGGATCTGGAGAGATGGCCAGAAAAAAGACTGTTTTATCTACAGATTTATCAGCACGGGGTCGATCGAAGAGAAGATTTTCCAGAGGCAGTCGATGAAACTCTCGCTCTCTTCGTGCGTGGTGGACGAAAAAGAAGACGTGGAGCGGATCTTCAGTGGTGACTTGTTGCGGTTGTTGTTTGATTACAGGTCCGATACCGACTGTGATACACATGACACATATAACTGCAAGCGGTGTACCGAAAAGGGGCAAAGAATCAAGGCTCCCGCGATGTTGTATGGAGATCCAACCACTTGGAATCACTTGAACAGAAAAGCGCTCAAGCTGAATGAGGACGTGTTGTTGCAGAGTGAGAGCGAGTTTCTGGATATATCTTTTGCGTTCCAGTACATCTCCCATTAATTCCAAGACTTGACAGGAATTGCGAGAAAGTAAAGCGACTTAAGGAATGTGATGATTAGACATTAAACGACTTAATGAGATATAAATAAAATTGGTTAAGCCCAAATAGATTAACCTAATCGAATTTGTCCATTGTGGATAATGAAGATTCTTTTTCCGATACGGCGTCTTTCTTGCGTAGATACTCAGCCAAGAGAATCACCGCAACCGAGGCACCAACCGAAGCAAACATCGCGTAGCTACCTTTTCTAAATTCAGGAGCATCAGAAGCTCCATAGAATAATATCGACCACCACGCATTGACGGCGTTGCTAAACATGTTCATTGAAGCTAGCACCACTGCTCGTTCCTGCAAGTCGTGGTAGCACACGTGATTGGCCCAAGAAAAGAACACCGGCTGTCCGGCATACGCCCAGGAACTTAGGTAATGAGCAGCAAAAACATAGGATTTTAATAGTGGCTGGGCTGTCAAAAGGGCAGCGGAAATGACCATGACGAGTGCTATGACCAATCCTGCACGATAGTGGTGGTTTCCTCGAGAGCGGTCAATATAGTAGCATAACACAAAATTGGCCAAAATGCCCATGGCGTATATACCCATCGGATAGTGATTTCGCAGCTCCACAGAGTACCCAAAGTACTGGAGCCACAAGGCAAGCAATGAGTTTGTGGCGAAAGATTCGTTTTCTCCACCAAAAACCCAGATGCAGGAAAACACATACCAATGCCAGCGGCCCAAAACACGGCGGAACACTGAGAGATCGAATTTCGTAGGGGGCCGAGGTTTGACGCGGTCCATGGCCATTTGGAGCTCATTCTCCGAGAAGTAAAACGCCTGGCAAGTTTCGGGAGTGTCTGGAAAAAAAACCAAGCCGTATACGGCAATAGGAAGCGTGATGAGAAAGTCAATGATGAAAAGCCAACGCCAGCCGGCAAGCCCATTTTTTCCATCCATGTTCTTGAATATAACAGCTTGCATGGTGGACAGGAAAATGTTGCCCAAGAGTCCCGAAGAGGTAAAAATGGCAGTTCTCTTGGCCAACTCTCGTTCTGTATACCACGAGCCCAAGATCAAGTGGCAGCCCGTGAATGTCAGTGCCTCGAAAATGGCCTGGAAAAACCGTACCACACACACATACTTATAGCTGGTGGCCTTGTAGAGAGAGAGCGTAAGAAGACCCCAACTCATGCAGCAGAAGGTTAACCAGTACCTGGGTCTTATGTATAGGAGCACAATATTATGGGGAACCAATGAGACTATATAGCCGATATTGAAGCACGTGTTGATCAAGTTGAACTCTTTGCCGTGCATGTTCAAGTCCTCCTTCATGCCGCTGACGTAGGCATTTGACACGTTTAACCGGTCGAGGTAGTTGACCCAATAGAGGAGACAGCAGAAGGAGAGCACAAACCAATCTATTTTTAGAAGAAGCCGCGAGTTCGCGGATGCCATCGAGTGAAGTAGCTCCAGTGATTGTCTAAAGAAGTACAGGTTGGGGGGGAGTAAGTGGCTTGATAATATGAAATCTGGGGAAGCATCGCGAAACACCCGTACACCAAGAAGATAGTCTAACGTATGCAAATTGATTATTCCAGATAAGTCAGATGAAAGGGTAAAATTCATGTGAAAAGAATTAATATTTTAAAAAATAAGGAATGTCGAACTATAAAAGTCTTATCAGTATTTCACAGTATTTTCCAGAATCGTGACAGGATTGGAGTGTCATTTATACAGTATACAGAAAACACCACCACGTATTATGTATCGATATAATCTATTTCAAGTCTGTAATTAGGATAAATTTAGTACATATTGGTGTATATATTTCATCATTACCTCAAAGTGTTTTTACTGTGTCGGACTCGTTACCATTTCTTATTGTTATACTGTCTTGTATATATACAGGCTTTACATCATTGAGCTTAGTTACTAAAAAAGCAGTTCTGCTTTGATTTTAAGTATACTGAAATCGTTAGTCATTTTTTATACTTTAAGGAAAGTAATATATTTTTATGTTACTCTTTTAAATCCTCAAATTAATATGTATACCAACCAACGTATCACTATTATTTACCATGTATCTTACAGTTAATCTTAGATTTAATTAGAATTATAAGCTATTCGGATCGAAACTTCATGTGCTATAAATATCATAATTGTAGATATTTTTGTTTTGGCTTCATAAATACCATTATGTCCTAGTATTTCTGTACTTTATTCGTTGATTTTCGATAAGACTAGAGTTATACTCCGCTAAGCCCTAAGTATAAGAATTATACGGTCTACGGATCCGGAGAAACAGAACATCAAATCAATCCACTTTTTATAAATTAGGCACTAATAGTATTGCCAAGCCACTCGATCTTTTATTAGTCGACGATAAAGACACCTAATGAGCACTTAAAAGAACTTACAGGAAGACTCACAAGAGGCTAATTTGAGTATTACATTAGCTTATTTATGAATAATTTTTTCAGAGCAAAACTTTTCAGAGCAAAACTTTTCAGAAAACTATATTTAAGTGAGTATGACGTCATTGGCTCCTGATTTGTAGAGTCAGAGAAAGATTCTTGAAAAAAAAATTGATTTCTAGTATAACTAAAACCAGCAATTGACTGGTAAGCAACTGCCCATTATTGTCTTGCAAAGCGACTGTCCATTATTATCTGGAAAGTAAATGACCATCATAATCTGCAGATAACGTCCATCATTATCCGGGAAGCAACTGACCGCAATTGTTGGTTGACACTAGTCGAAAGTAAGTCCAGGAAAAAGTCCAGAACTAAAAAAAAAGTCTCAAATCAAAAACCTGAACAATTCAGAAAATCACAATTCGGCTCAAGATGTCCTTGCACCGCCAATTCCGGCCAAGTAAGCCAAAGACCATGTTCTCGACATTCCTCCATCGATCAAATCGTCCAGCCAATCATCTCTGGCAAACCAGTTCCATGCTGCCTTCGGGTCAAACAACCCCAAATTGAGCTTCAACAAGCCCCTCCATCCGTCTGGAATACGGTCCACAATGGAAGCAAGCTTCTCATCCCATTCTTGCTTGACAAACTTAGGTCCACGGATGTACGAGGAGATTGGCGTAATTGGAAGCATGTGGATTCCATGAATGTACTCGTTACCAATGGTACCCCGGCCGAAAAACGTGGCAAAGTCGATTTTGTTCTCGAACAAGATCCCTGAAACCTTGTTGCCCTTGAACTGGGCCGGCTGTTGCTGGTTATCGTCGGTGTACAACATGTACATGTTCATGGACGTTCTCATGACGCCCAACATCAAATTGGCAGTCATTTCCAACTCCTTGTTTCCAATGACATTACCAAAAAGTTTGATGGCGTAGTATGCGTGGTAATCCTCCAGCGACGACTCTTCATTTTTACCGTCTCCACTAGGAAAAATTCCGTGAGCAAACGAGTGGCCGTGATACCAGTCGAAGTTTCTGAACTGGGGGAAGTAATCGTCTTTGATGGGGTTAGCATAGTCACGGATCAAGTCATAAGCATAGTTCCTGACCAAGCTATTGTTTTCATCCAACCACTTGGGATCGATGTGGCTGACCAAGGCAATGGCGTGGATGTGGTAGCCATAGTGGAAATGATGGTCGTTATAGTTGGAGTTTCCAAAGTCCAGACTAGGGGCGGTATTGGAAATAATGCCCTTCCAAGTGTGCTCGTAAACCAAGGGATTCTTTTGCTTGTTACGGGCAAACTTCTCAATGGCTGCTTTGACCTTGGGCAAGAATTCACGCGTGAGGTCCGTGTCCCGTAAGATGAAATGGCACACATATGCAATGCATGCATACTTGTCAAGCTGCTTGCCTCCGAAATACATCGAGTCCAAGTCGCATTTGTTCGCCACGTCCTGGCGGACGTCCTTCAAGGCTGCTTGCTTGATCAAATCGCGGACCTTACCGTTGTAATTGTCCCAGTTGAAACTGAAGCCACCGACAGTAGTGAAAGGCTCAAAGCCCACACCAATGGGCAAATCATTGACCTCCATCTCAAGCTCGTTGGTCTTGTAGGCTCTCATGAGGCCTTTTGTAGGAGAATCTAAGGTCAAACCCGAATCTTTTTGTTTAGTGGAGCCCGTAAGAGCTGCCTGGTGGTGAGGAAGCGCCCAAATGAGCCCATTAGATCCAGAATTCATCACGTGCTTGATGGTGTATTTTCCTTTCAGCTCCTTAGTGTTCACGGAACCACTCAATTCCGCCTTGAGCGAGTAGAGACCACAGAATTCATCGTACACGCCATTGTTACCCTTTGCCAATTGGATAACCATCTTGTTGGAAGAGGATTTGGCCACAATATGGTTGGGGTCTCTCAACGTAAGCTCAACCAGAGGATTCTCGGTGACATAGATGGACCACATGACCTGATTGAAAAGACGGGCCGTGTACTTCACAGCTTTTCCACTTTTCAAACTTCCCACTCTTTTAAATTCCTGCACTCCCACTGCAGAGTGAAGCACTGGGGTCTCGTTTTCGTAAATGGCAGACACATATCCCATACCGTATACCAAAGGCATGGTCAAAGTACCACTGCCTCCTCCAGAAGCTTTCACAATAGAGTACATATTTCCACTTTCGGTAACTTTCACGTCCAATTTAGACTTCCAATTTTCAGCCGAAAAGCAAAACAGCTCGATTTTAGCAGGATTGAAGTAAAACTGCACCGGGATTTTGTTTGGGTCTGGACCAAACACCACTTGACTTCTTTCAGTGTGGTTCACAGCAAACCCGTAGTAGGTGTGGGCATCGGCATCCTTGGTCACCCAAATCAGGTATGGGAGTGGCCATGTGGGCCATGTTTGGTTGTCCAAGAGTAAGTTGTTGAAGGTGTTGTTTGTCTGGATAGGGCCCTTAATCTCACTACCTACAGGAGGTTGACGGTGGTTTATCTCCGGGTATTTGCTGAGAGTAGGGCCCAGGGCAATGGGGTTCTTGAATAATTCGATTTGGTCGGGTGAAGACATGTTTGGTGAGGAGAAAAATGGGAGCTCCAGCAAACTTAGTTCTTATAAGGTGCAACTCGTGGACCCATCACGTGATGAGCACTTTATGCATCTGCCATCAATGACGAAAAGAAGAATGGGAGGAGAATAATAAACATGGTGTAAAGAGGAGTTTTGAATGGTTGCAGAGGCAAAAAAAGCCTTGTTGCAGGTCACGCCCACAAGCCATCATGACAATGCCTTTGGATGACTAGATCCCCAAACCCAATTTAGGCCCAAAAAATCACAACCCCTCTATTTTTAAAGCCCAATAACCTCTCTGGTCAACGTAAACATGAATGTCGATATTTTTATGACCAGTATGCATTGTCTAACCGCCACATTGTTCGTGTCCATATGCTTTCTCGCATGCCAGTCCATTCTTTAGCGGGCCTCCGCGGCCGGTTCCAAATTCCGTTCGCGGTAGTAAATTCTGTTTTATCACCAGGAAGCCGCTAACTTCAACAAACCTGGTATAAAAAGGCGAGGTGGGGTAACCACCTATCAGCCCATTCTTTACAATCAATTTTTTTTTTTGAAGCCAATTCATGGTCACTTCTTTTGAGCCAATTAGAGTCAATTCTTAACCCCCAATTTTCCTCAGTCATTTCTTCTCTCAAGCGAAATTCTTGTGCCGAGCCAAATCCTGCTTTTTTTAAAGACCTGAATTGATGATCTTCCTTCTCTGGGCTTGGGCATCCTGTGTATATGCACAATATACGCCTGCGGGAGAAGTTATAGTCGATACAATTGGCAATGTCTCTCTTGCAGAAATTTGGGGCGAGGCTTGGCCGTTCCAAGGCATCAATACTTTTGCTCACATGAAGCACGAAACGTGTCTATTGAATAGAAATTTGGCCTATGACATTGGTATTGTTGGAGTGCCTTTTGATACTGCCACGTCATACCGAAGTGGAGCCCGGTTTGGTCCTCGGGCCATCCGTGCCGCGTCTCAACGTCAGACCCTGCTTAGAGGATATAACCCTAGAGCACACTTTAACCCTTATGATTCGTGGGCCAGCATCATAGATTGTGGCGACATTCCCGTGACTCCTATGGATAACCAATTGGCTTTTAAGCAGATGACCATGGCGTTTGAGGAGTTGATTACAGAGCACAATTCCACTCAGGAATCGAAAATCGACACCCAAACAAAGAAATTGCCTCCTCGATACGTGGCTCTCGGCGGAGACCATTCGGTGATTCTCCCTCACTTGAGAGCCCTTCACAAAGTGTACGGACCAATCAATGTCATTCACTTTGATGCACATTTGGATACCTGGAAACCAGATAAATACCCCAGTTTCTGGTCCACTCCCCAGAGCGAAGTCAATCACGGCTCCATGCTCTGGAAAGCTTTTGAAGAGGGCTTACTTAGTAAGAATAATGTACATGCAGGCATAAGAACCAAGCTTTCTGGCCCTGAAGACTTGAAAGATGATGATGAACAGAATTGGATCCGCATTTCTGCCGATGATATTTGGGTAACGGGCGTCCAGGCGGTCATTAAACGCATTTTGCGTGCCATTCCAAAAGAAACCCCCACATACATCAGTGTGGACATCGACGTTTTGGACCCAGGTTTCGGATCTGGCACGGGTACCCAGGAGCCAGGCGGATGGTTACCCAGAGAACTCATCTATGTCTTGAGAGGCATTGAGGACTTGTCGTTGGTGGGAGTAGATATAGTGGAGGTAAACCCAGATTTCGACCATGCTGAAATCACGTCCACGAATGGAGCACAGGTGGCATATGAGTTGATCACGTCAATGGTCAAAAAGGGACCTTTGAATATCATGAAAAACGATAATTTGGTGAAAACAAAGGTTGTTTCAGCTGAAAAAATGGCTTTGAACAAGCCAAAGTTGGATGTTCTTGAGCACAAGCTTCGGGAGAAGTTATACCAGTTGGAGACGGAGTTGAAAGAAGTGGAGATGATGAAAAACAATTTAAGAAGACAGTTTAAAAATCTTCAACACTCCAATATGATGCATTATGACATCTGGGACTAGATCAAAAAATTTTCTTGCATCTTAATTATACATGCAGATCCAAGGATACAATAGAATAATTAAAAGTCAAATAATAACTTTCAATAAATAGAAATCTGCATACCTGCTAAATTAAGGTTCATTGAAACCGTAAGCGAAAGATATAACCCACTTTATTAATGTAACTCAACTGTGAAGTTTGGATTCACAGCCCATTTACCATTCAAGGAATCCTTTCGAAGCAAAGCATCATTCTTCAGGTCTTCGGATACTATAGGCATTTCTGAAAAGCAATCAGATCTTATGTTATTTTATCTCTCTTATAAAACTGCTTTAGAGCCTTATTAAAACCGTTACAATCTCTCTTTCAATAAAATATTTTTATGAAATAAGCAAAATAAGTGTCTCATGAAATCAATATGAATCATTAAGTCAGTGTACGTCTATCCTATCTGATGCAACGATCGGTAACTTAAATAGTCAGTAACTCAAACAGTCAGTGGATTAAACGGTAATTTGAATTGAGGATGCTTGAGTCTCACTTTTAATTTAGTAGAGAGATAGGCAGCCTTTGACGTCAGTATATATAGATGCCAAAAAGAATGCCATTTTTTTTAAAAAAAAATTATTTTTTCCCTGAAACCGGTTTATGAGAATTTTTTAAGATAAACCATAAATTAGAAAAACTGAGAATGAACAGTGAGCAACGGGGCTTTATTGTTGGATTTAACGCTTTGCGCTTGCAATTGTGGAGCAGTGATAACGTTTGTTAGATTCCTATAAACTCAACCAAAGGGCGCCGTGACAGATTTACTTATCCGCCCTGTCTCAATGACGCGGATTGCCCCTTCTTATAGGCCAAGCCATATTGGCCTGCATAGCAGCCAATATGCAGGTTGGCTTAAATAATCCTCCTAGCGGTAATTTCCTCCTAGCGACAATTTCGTCCTTGTGTTAGAAATGTGCTCATCTGCACATGCATCAAGTGTTAATTCTAACACTTGCATGCTCCTCCATTCACGTACCGATAGGACACGTGAACCTGAACTTTGCTCACGTGCCTGCTGGCACGTGATCATGAGGTACAGATGTCCCGCAAGTTCAACACCCCCCCTCCGATAGAACATTTCCTAACTCATGTCTATCGGTCTGAAAATTCTTGGCGTTGAGCGAGCCTGCTGCAGCCTTTCCAAACTCTTTCGGTAAGCGTTGACCAACAAACTGTTGTCTTCCATGATTGTGCATCACATCAATCAATCTTCTCTTTTCCCGAGCATAGCGAATTTCACTGTGTATTCTATCTCGACGAATCTCGTTCCTTTCTTGACTTCTCCGTCCGATTTATGACCAGCAATACCAACAATACCTTCATTGTCACGACAAAACTTGCCTTGCGTGATTCTTCTGCTCTGAACCTTAGTTCTTCCATGTAGTTCCTTACACGTAATTCCGTAACCATATTGCCTCTCTATTTCTTTTGAAATAATCCAGAGAGTTCCTGCTCAGGTTTCTGATGCTGGAATTGTCTTTTGTCTTTCGACGACCACGACACTGGTCTTCGGATGACCATGACTAAATACCCAGTCTTCGACTGTCTTGTACCTGTATTCGTTCTAGACCTGCGTCACAAACACTTCATATCTTCCTGACATGTTTTCTAATCCTCGGAACTTTCTTTCCTTCAATGGATTGGTAACAAATATCTATCCGTCATGTATCCTGTTTCCTGATTTCGTATGCCTTGCCTTGTCTAAACCATTATCCTTTAGTACGAATACCCACTTGGCACTTCTTAGTTTCGGCCCTTCTGGTAATTTGACCAACTCAAAGAATCGTTCGTATCATGAGCACCCTTCGCTTTGTCACGCACTTCGTTCCAAAGTTCTCCTCAGACGCATGGCAATTTGTATAACACCTCAAGACATCTCCGACTTCATTCGGTTGAGCTTCTAGAGTCCGAAACTAATCAATCTTCAACAGATCGATCAACCACGAATCAAACATCGCGCCAGTTCCATTTCTCTATTCTCGAAGTCGCTCACACTCGAATCATCGTCATCGGAAATATACTCCCCCTGAAATGGCGAGTTGTTTGAGATAATTCTCCATTAACACCTCACAACGCTCCCCCTCAACCATTGCTCCGTCTAGGTACACAACCTTAATCCAACTTTGCCTTCTTGATCTAAGGAATCGCCCATTCATTTCAGGTTTCTGTGCTGCCAAAACCTTGGCCAACCGCACATGCCATTTCTATCAGAACACGGGTATCCTGCTCACAAACATGATCTAGTTCCCGATTCGAGTTTGACGCAGACAGTTCGTCGTCTTTGTCGGCGTAAGAGTTGTCTAGACTCCCACTCTCTTCACGTCGAGTAGCAACCAACAGTGTCTTCCATTGACGTCGGATTGTCCGACCGAACCTTCAATAAGACCTGCCGCTAACTCACATTGGCATAACCTCATTTGTTAACGAAGTTTCATCTCCGTCTGCATCTCTGGTTCCTCCAGTACAGACTTGTTTGTTAACGAAGTTTCCATCTCCTTTCGATCAATCCAATCGAAATCCTCACCAATTTCTAGGTTCATTCCTAAAACTTCTTTGGTGTTCCTAAGTCTTTCATACAGAACGCCCTGGTGAGCCTCTTCTGTATTACTTCCACACAAGTTTGTTTTGGTTTAATGATTAATATGTCTTCAACATATAATGCAATCTCAATGACTTCCGGCTTCATGTTTCTGGTAAACACACGGTTCTCATATGCATCTCTTGAATCCAAACTTCAAATAAATCACTTTGTGGATGACTTCATGTCACACACGAGGGGCCTGTTCCAACCCATATAAAGACTTCTTTAGCCTGAGCACTAAATGCTCTTTCCTTTTGAACATAACCTTTTGGTTGCTTCATATAGATTCTCCTCCTTCAACACTTTATCCAGAATGTTGTGGTGACATACATTTTGTCTTATAACCAATTCCTTGCGTCACTGCAATGGCTTAGACCATTTTTAACTTCTCATCAATTGCTGATGGTCAAGAATAATTACTTTCCGTAATCAATGCAAACCATAAACTTTCATTCCGAAAGTAACCGATGCAATACCTTATTCTTGCATCCGTGCTCCTTGTCGCACGACTCTGTCTAGAGTTTTCCCTTAATTTTTCACTGCTTTCTGTCTCTCAGTTTTGTGGGTTCTTTGAATTCCTCGTAACACCTTCCGAAGGTTTCTATCGAGCTCCTAGAGTCATCGATCATCATCAAACATCACGTCAGTTCTGTTTCACTCTTCTCAACTTCCGAGTTGTCTTCAACATCAGGTGAGATATACTCCCCCTGAAGTGGCGAGTTGTCTTGATGTAACTCTTGGTTTGTTAACCACAAACCTTCCCCTCACACGTGACTTAGTCCAGGCTGACGAATCCTGTCACTGTGTTTCTTTGTTTAAGGGACTGCCATTTAAGCCTCAGCACGGTGTGTGCCGTCATTATCGCTTTACCCATTTGGTCTTGCTGCGAAATTCGTCTGCAGGATCCTGAAAAACCTCTTATTGTTGGAACATGAGGAATCAGTACATCTCTGATGTACTGCATGTTCCATGTGACTGCATGTAAGCAGGACAGATGAAACAGTGATATGCAGGAATAGACGAGGAGTGGACAACGTCCCGCGGAAAAGGGAGCGGGCGGTAACTGAAGAGTAATAGAATAAGAGACGACATTGAGTTGATAAGAGTTCTGAGTATAACTTAGATACATAATCGTTCCACTTTATGCGTTAGTAGATGACAAAGCGCAACACTTATCTCCTATCATGGTTTGACTCATTCGAGACTTTTTTTTTCTTCGAGTCCGACTCAGACTGTCCATTGTCCTTGTCCTCGTATCTGCGTGGTACTCATACCATCACATTCACTTCGATTTTGCGCATAAGGCTCGGAATAATTTACCGACACCACAAGGATACTCGCGCCCAAATCACGCTTACCTGAAGATACTTCTTCTATTATAATCGTAGGCCTCAGCACTTCCCAGAGATTCCTCGAATGTAATCTCTCATGATTTTAAACGATTTCCAATGGAGGTGCACTCTCCCGTTTGCCAGTTGAACCGTCGTTCAACTTTCTGTTATTTGTTCTCGAAGTTTATCTCTCCGCTCTTGGTTTAACGATCCGCAGAGGAGCTACCTCTGTGCTTAGTGCTGGATCCTTCTGGCAAGTCATTTCTGCCTTGACTGGCTCGACTTCCTTTGCATTCTCATGGTTTCCTTTGCGACCGTAACCCGGCTTGCTTCCATGTTTTCTTTAATCTGAGGTATATCCTCAATGATATCTGAGACTTAGGTCCATCAACCGAGTATAACCAGTACTTCGATAACCTTGGTGGAATAGAGCTATATCAACACGTGAGATCTCATCTCCACGTTTGCCTTTCTAAATCGAGTTCATACCTTTGAGAATAGTATCTTGAACTGATTCGTCTCATCAAATCCTGATAATCATATCATCTTTGTCTAATTCTAGACTAGAAACCGGCTGGACGTAATTTGAACTTACTCTGGAACTGCTTGTTCTCTGTCGCTTCCCATATATTTTTGACCTTAACCTTGGTCTCATCGGAATGCTGGTGATGTATCTCCCTTGTCTTCCTCTAAATCTAATTAGACTTGCTCTATTCGATTGCTTGAAGGAATTCATTTGACCATCGTCATTTTCACTGATTTTGTGCACCTGACCAGCAATCTTATCGGTGGCTGTGCATTGGATAGCGAACACATTGTCAATCCTGAAGATTCAATGCATTATCCTTGCTACTCCATATTGATGCCTTGTCATAGGAATGGTAAACAAATCTTGAATGCCATGTTCAATACACGAACCCTCAAGTTCTGTATCCCTGAACTTCAATCCCTTGCCGATCTCGATTCACTGTCAATCCTGGAACCTCAGTCCCAGTTGAGTCTCCCATCTAAATGGTACTGCCTGCACGCATCTTGTGTAATGATCAACGATATGTAGGAAACACTTTACTATATTCTGTTTCACTCACGATATGGTTCACGCACATCCACGTATGACTTCTGTGACTGATGGATACATCCCATAGTCTATAGTCTCTGCCCTTATTCAATATCCCCTTTCCGCTAATGATCCCTTTCATTGATCTTCCCAGGGTGTCCATACTTTCCACAGTATTTCATGCTAGTTTCTTCTAAGTGTTCCTTGGTTCTTCGTCACGTTGTAACTTGAATTATACTGGACCAGTCTTATTTTGTTCTTGTCGTTCCCAAAGCTATCTCTCTTCTCTTCGCATGTCAGGCCAGACTTGATTCTCTTTCTGCCTCTGCATAGAAGTATAACCTCCGACAATAAGACTCTCTGTATACGACACCGGTATGACAACCATAACACTATAATTTCTGGCTTTCTTCTTGGACCATTAAACTATACCCAAAATAATCCAGGTGTTTCAATTTCCTCTAAAGCCTTCGCGAACTCCTCTTCAAAGATAGGAGTTCTCCCATGTCCCCAAAGTACTCAAGGAATCCTAACGTTCTTCATTCACCAATGCAGCAGGGCTCATAACCTGTTGGATTTAACGCTTTGAGCTTGCAATTGTGGAGCAGTGATAACGTTTGTTAGATTCCTATAAACTCAACCTAAGGGCGCCGTGACAGATTTACTTATCTGCCCTTAGGTTGAGTTTATAGGAATCTAACAAACGTTATCACTGCTCCACAATTGCAAGCGCAAAGCGTTAAATCCAACATTTATGTGCTTTATATGGTGCGTGAGGATTTGCAACCAGTCACTGCACTACCCTGAGGATCCGCACAATATATAAGGAGAAAAAGATCCACAGGTTTGTCGCTTTCAAATTAATATTCTTCATCAACTAATTTCCTCAGTGTGGAGCCCAAAATGCCAATTTCTTTTTCATTAAATATTCCGAAAAATCAATTAGCAACATCTTTTTGCCTTTAGAACAACACTTTTCCTTAGAACAGCACTTTTTATTTGGATACAACAACACCAGTTTTGGTAATTCCCCCAATTATTTTCCCTTTTAAAAGGAAATTTAATTTAATCAACATTTAACAAGCATGAAGTTAGAGCATGGGATTCATGAATGTGTTGAGTTATCCAATCCCTACTAGAGTATTGAATTCACCATTCGGTCCTTTATCAGACCTTTACTTATGTTGATTCATTTAACCATTTCTGAGTTGCATATGATATTCAGTTGCTGACTGCTAGAATAAGGCTTTCAACGATCGACTGGCAGATCAGAAGTGTTGATCTCTGAAAGTGAGTCTTATGATTATGAGCATCAAGAGAGATACAAGAAAGACTTCAAATGGTCTGATATTGGAAATAACTCGAAAAGCTATTTGTCCGTTATGGAGCTCCTTTAATATGGGGCATCACCTAAAACGGGCTTATCAAAACACTAACTTTTACACAAAGCAGAATTGAATTCACCTGGCAAAAATCATCTTACCATACAGAATCGTCGAAGTCACTGTCAAACCTTAGATTAACTACAAAACAAGCCATTGATTTTGACCTCATGCACAAGTTGTCCAGAGCGATTATTAGCATCATACATGTTTTTACATATAGCTAATTTATATGGTTGAATCATGTGATACATTCAAACTGTCCATATAAGTTGAGGCTTACTGGAAGTCATTCTCCTTTTCCACATGATTACCTACTTCGCTGATTCTTACTTACCTTCAATCCTAAATGCAGTTAAGAATTTCCTTGGTATCCTTGCTGCTTCAACTGTTGAATCTTGAGCTAATGAATGCTGCTCGATATTATCAAATGCTACACTTGAGTCAACTAAGATCTATTAGATCATGAAGGCGAAGACAGACTCGCACTGAAAAGTGAGTGACAAGGGATATCATGGCCACGGCACACATCGTTCGGCATCCCTAAAATGCTACCCGTGAAGAAACAGCTTGGGTTGCTTATATTAAGAGAAGTCCTGCACCAATGGCACCAGCCAAGCCAAGAGTGAAGCCAGAGCCAACACCAGCAGCAGCATTGGCAGAGGAGTTAGAGTCGGGGTTGTTGCTGGAAGAGTTTCCAGTAGCATTTCCAGAAGCGTTGCCGGCGAAAACAACTCTCTCGTTGTCGGGTTGAACATAGACAGTTGTGGTCAAAGGTGCCTTGGTCTTGTCGAATCTGCCGTACCTGTGGGTACCAGAAGTGGTAGTGGCCTCAGACTTCTTAGTCTTGTCAAATCTACCATACTTGTGAGTTCCAGAAGAAGTGGAAGCTTCGGACTTCTTGGTCTTGTCAAATCTTCCGTACTTGTGGGTTCCAGAGGAGGTGGAAGCTTCGGACTTCTTGGTTTTATCGAATCTTCCGTACTTGTGAGTACCAGAAGTAGTGGAGGCTTCAGACTTTTTGGTCTTGTCGAACCTACCGTATTTGTGGATTCCGGAGGAAGTGGTCTCCTGAGACTTTTTGGTCTTGTCGAATCTTCCGTATCTGTGGGTATTGGTGGAGCCCGTGACGGTGACGGTAACAACCTCTCTTGTTTCGTCAGCGGCAGCAATTCCAGTTGCAAGGGCACCAATGGTTAAAACAGTGGAGAGCTTCATTGTTTGTTGACTGGGAAAATGAAGAGGGGGAAAAGCTTTTTTAACTGGCCTATGTTTGTAGGTGGAGTGCGAAGCTTCCTAATTGGGCGCAAACCATGCCGAACTTGCCGATTGCGTTAAAATAAACCTGCACTTCGGCGAGCAGACAGACGCACCAACCGGACTCAAAATGGAGTCGTCGCAAAAGAGAATTGGCAGAAGAATTGTGAGGTGCTTGGAATAGACGGCGGCTTGATCCGACGAAATTCCGAGGCTGTTTGTTTGAAAATTGCCCGTTTGGGCCTGAAACCCGAGCTGCGCAACTGCAGCATCATTTTCTTTTGAGCCGATCCTGGCCGGAAATAGCGCATTCTGCCCCGGAAGATAGCGGTCACGTGGGTCTCTATCTAACAAATACGAAACCCAACCATCTATCAATAACGAGATATCCATCGATACCCGAGACAAAAATTTTCATTCGCAAGATGCAAATGACTATTCACATCTCTGAAAAATATTATTCAGATGATAGTGTATGAAGTCACTATGGAAACATACTATTGGCTAGTTTCATGAACCTCCTGATAAATAAGCTTCTAGGATTCAACCTTTAGTGCCAGCAGCATGACTCCGGGTAATCATTGCACAAAAAGAGGTCTAGTCTTCGAATATTAATTGAAGTACTAAATGTAGCAGTTTAGATTTATACTCAGATGTAATTACCCACTTAAGATTGCGATAACGGTATTTCCCATTTTGATCATCGCAGACTTACTATGCAGTCTTGGTAAGAAAGCCTAATATAATGACTTAACTTATAGAGCCATCCAAACATTTCAGAATGATCTATATATTTTCTTGAATACAAGCTCTGACTTGGTTTTCTGAAGAACTCATCAAAAGGGATTTTGGTGGGGTTATAGGTTATAGGTTATGAGCCTTGTTTAGAGGTTATGAGCCCCGTGGACAAGGGCACTGTCCATTGGTCAGACTTCTACATGGTTATGCTCCAATCGGTCTTAACTATTTCTAGCAATTACAGACTTGAACCAAATGCAGTCGAAATTTCTCGACTAAATTTTTTGCAGTGACCGAACTGGTATCTTATCACGTGACTAAACTAATAAAGATCGTGTATCTATAGTAGTGGCTGGACGAGAGGATATATCAGAAGACCATCTAAATTTAAAGACCGCCTAAATTCAAAGACCTTCAGTAATAGTAAAGAAATTTTTGTCAATCTATATAAAAAAAAACTATTTAATTTGAATATTAGACTGGCTTGTGACTAAGTCACGTGACATATATAGTGGCATTTCTTTAATAGAATCAGAAATCAAAATTAGAGATTAAGAAGTAGACATAAGGAGCAGAGAACAGAAGGTAGTTAATAGTTTACAGATTCAGGATGAGAGAGCCATAATGAGTGTGAGGTAATGGGTGGTCCATGATTTTCGACCATTTACTACATGTGTTCAAAGGATGTATGTTAATTACTTATATGAGCTATGGATAGCCAAGAGATGAGAATCAGCAAAGATGAGCAGTCATCAACCCCACATCAGCTGCATACTTGCATGAGGCATGGCTTTGATGAGCAATTAATCAGAGAAATTGCAGAAAGGCAGAAAGGCAGAATTGCAGAAGGTGCAGAGCTTGCAGAATAGCAAGATTGCAGAGATTGCAAGAATTGCACAAGTTGCATCGATGCATTGGACCTTGAAACAAGTGTTTAAATGCATTGGGTGATGAAACAGGCATTGGGGATGGAAACACGTCTAGAACTGGAAGTTCTGGTTCTGCTGGACGCCAAAGCCAAAGGAGTCTCCGTATGCTTCTGGCTGCAAATCGTCCTCATTGAAACCCTCGTCATCTTCCGCACCAAAGTACTTCTCGATGATGGTGAAGGCCTTATTGTATATGTTTTCGTTTGCATTCGACTGGCACTGGAAGATCTTCTCCATTCCACCGGCTTCCTCGATGTAAACCGCATACGCGTTTGTGGCGGCGTTTCTCTGGTCCTTGTCCAACTCTCCGATCTTTAAGATGTTTAATAACGAGTCCAAGGTGACCTCAATAATTTTGGCATCTGCAGGACCCAACAAGTCACACAATGGCTTGATGCAGCCTTGGCTGACAATGTAACGGATCTGTTCGGGATTTTGCAAACCACCAGAAGTGGCATTGGAAATGGCCCAGCATGCCTCCTTCTTGGTCTTGTATTCGCCCAGTCCAAGCAAGCGGATGATGGGTGGAATCAAGTTGGCGTCGATGACGGCCTGGATCTGGTCGGTGTTGCCTGCGGTGATGTTGGAGATGGTCCAGCAGGCTTCTTTCCTCAATGTTTCCTTCTGGGACACAAGCAATGGAGCCAAGTGGTGTAACACACCGGTATTGATCATAACCTGGGTTTGGAGGTCAGTTCCGGTCACAATGTTTCCAATGGCTCTCAAGGCTGGAGTCTGCACAAGCGTAGATTCGTGGCTCAACAACTCCACCAAACGGTGTGGAATACGGGCATCAATCACCGCCTGGATGGCTTCCGTGGGCCCGTCCAGCAAGTAAGAAACTGCCCAAGAGGCATCGACCAAAGTTTCGGAATCCACCGAGTAGATGAGCTTGGCTAATGTGGGGATGGCTTGTTGCACCACATTCCAATTGGGCTGAGGGTTCTTGCCCCGGCACAAGTTGGACAAGGTCCAGGTAGCAGTGCGAATCAACGAGATCTTAGTGGTGTTAAACAACGACAACACGGGCTCCATGGCGCCCAGGTCAAGAACAAAGTCACGGTAATCGGTAGAGTCTCCGGCCACGTTACCCAAAGCCCAAATGGCCTGCTCCTTGACCTCCAACGACTGCAGGTAAAGCAATTGAACAAAGTGGGGCACGGCACCGCTCTCCACCACCACACGTGTCTGGTCCAGGGTACCGGAGGCGATGTTAGTGAGAGCCCAGGCGGCTTCAAGCTGCAACATCTCGGGGTTGCCATCCTTCATGAACTCCACCAAAGTTGGAATTACACCACTCTGAATCACAAAGTCAATTGGTGGGTTGTGCTCCCGACTCAAAACTTGGCGGAATTTGACCGTGGCGCCAAGTTTGCTGTCGAAATCGGGAGACTGGATCATCTCCATCATTTTTGGCAATTCCTGCAGCAATTTGCCGTAGAACAGAGACTCCTCGGAAGCAGCAGAAATACCATAGTCATCAAGATCATCATCGTCCTCAGATTCGTTGGCGGCGCTACCTTCAGCAAAGTTTCTGCGCTTAGCGAGAACCTCGTCTCTTTTTTGTTTACGTAAGTCCACCTGGTGGGTTTCTCTGCGGCGTCTCAATTCGTCGCTCTGGAACCGGCCCTTGTTTTTGAAATTAGTGCGCCGGTACTCGGGGATGAACTTGTTACTGGAATCTTCCATGGTTGATGTGGGTCCGATGTGTTGGCGGTAGGGATTGGGAAGTTTTCGCAAAGACATCCGTGCACCACGCATCCACCCGCAACCGATCTGCGCACCTGTACACCACACAGGGTATCCTGGTTCTAACAATAGGAAGCCTCAGTCCGCTATATCCAGGCAGTACCTATAATTAAACTTTTAGTGTTTGAGCAATTAATTTAGCCTCACTACATGAACACGTGAAAATCTAGACTTAAATGCTCAAAAACGTAACCATTAAAGTCTACGCTATGATATCTGTATTGCACGTGACATTTGTTATCTAGCGACCATTATCCATAGCACCCATTTATCTATGAGCGCCGCTCATACCCCGACCATCGCGAATACATACTAGCTGCGAATATGTCTAGATCACAACAAGAATCTAACAAGTATACATATAATTGGTACTAGTATCTATGAGTTCTACCTCTACTTCTAGTATTAGATACTAGATACTGTAGTAATGAATCATTGGTAACTGTGCTAGCTAAGGTAGAAGCTACTACTTCTTAGTATAGTTATATTAGTTGTATAAGCTATAGTCTTTATGGTAATTATTAGTAAATAATAGCAGTCGCGTTATTCAGATCTAATTTAGTCGCAATTTTAGACACTAGTTGTTAACTTCTAAGATTGCTACGCCTGGTACTTAGTTACTAGTGTTCATTTGTCGATGTTTTCTCCAAGGGAGATTTCTGAGCTACTTAATAAGCACCATCGTCAATGGCCTTTGTTAGGATCAGATTTCTTAGACTCAATAGTACCTCAATGGGTAGAGAACTACCTATAGTGGGTCTAACAAATACTCACTACTATAATAAGTGATAGTCAAATTGGTACTAGATTGCTTAGTATTATTGGGTGATTTGATGAACCCTTGTGAATGGGCCAGCATTGGAACTGGCTGCAATAGAAACACCCGTACACCTGGCTACCTCGGTGCAAAAGGGCCCAAAGCCAAGCACCATTTTTTGGCCAAAAGTTTATGAAAAGAGGATGTTTTAGGATCCTAAAATTGCAGCTGTCACAGTGAACTGTTTTTTAGTGAATAGCCTGGTGTACTTTTATAGGTGCTGATGGTGAGTTCCGGTCTCTGCGCCAATTCCGGGGCCCCAGTAACATATCCATTAAGGTAGCCTGGATTGAATGCCGAATACCAAACAGCTCATTTTTCCACCCTTTGAGAGACTGTAAAGCTCAAATTCGCCATACTTGACCAATTCTATTGCCATACTTGACCGATTATTATTTCATCGGACATTTCTTATGTACAGGCAACCGGGTAAATGACCAAAAGAGTCAAATTTCAAAATGACGGACCTTATAGTTATTCCCCCAAACTAGATTTTAAGAAGTTTGGGCCTTTATATCATTCAAGGTTTTGAATCCATGTTGACCCATGACTAAAAAATGGACAGCTAGCTTAGACAGATAGATAAATAGACAAGACAAATAGTCAAGACAGATATACAAGACAAATAGAGATACACATAGAATTTGAATGAGAAAGTTATCGATCTATTCTTTCCCTACTTAATTATCTTTCGAAGGGTCTTTTTTTGCAGTTCTTTGGTTCACGCACTTCCAGATGAACGCCTCAAACCTCCATTTACCACTTCAATTATTTAATGTTTTAGACACTTTGAATGTTTTTTTTTCAATAAGATGCATCATCGTTAACACTTTTATCAATGGGATCAAGTCAAACACCCGCACATCAAAGATATCCATACACCAAGTACTCATACACCTAGTGCCCATAAACTAGGTAACCGTGCAACAAAGATCTCTACATCCATTGACCTTTGATTTAACGTTTAAAGTGTTGTTTATTTTACTGTTTTCTGTTTTCGTGGAATTTGGCTGAAAGTGGGTGCAACATCTGGGAGATGGTCACGTGAATACCCTGCATACACCATACACATACATCGCTCGCATCTCCAACTCCAACACTTAATCTCCATACTAACCATGCTCCGGGTCAGAAACTTATCGACGGCGTCACGCCTCCTATTCCGGCACAAAGGCACATACAAGTCCGGGGATGCCACGGTCGAGACCGACGAGATCATCTCCGACAACAACCCCTGGTCGCCCACATTATACGCAGACAAAGTCTACGTCCGTAAAGGGTTCCGGGACGTGGCACTCCCATCGAATTTCCGGTTATCATATGAGCCGCTCTATGAGGCACCCGGATCCAAATACGTGGCCATGTTGAAGAGGCTCACGCTTTCGTTTGCCGTTTTGGGTGTTTATGGGCTGAAATTACTCTATGAACTGCCGCATTTTGACGATATTTATGCCTTGGCCTTGGTGTTTGGAACCTGGACTCCTGCACTTGCGGTGCAATTCAAAACCAAAGACTATGTCACGCGTATTTTCCGGCTCTATAACAAGGACAAGCCACAAACGCTAGAAAATTTGGTGTCAGACGAAAAGCTTGTTTTGGAGAAGCTCAATGCCACTGGTGGAAAAACCTACAACACGCTTATGACGGTGCTGGGAAATAACACTTTGAAGCTTTCCGAGGAGTCTCTCACTTTACCGTACAGGACGTGGCAGGAAACCGAGGGTGGGAAAAGCCGGTACTTTTATATCATGGACGGAGTGGGTGGCATGAAGATGGACCGGTTGTGGGGAATTGTAGAGCACAATTCGGGAGTCAATAATGGCCGCTACATGGAAGACGAGTGACCGCAACAAATGTATATATAGAAGACGGTGATAGAAATAGATAAATGAATAGTAACAGTAATCAAAGGCGGTAATAATAGATTGAAATCGGAAAATAGTGTTTATAAAGGTGATACATGATTAGAAGGTACAAGAGGGTGATTCATTACAGTATATTCAAACTTTGAAAGTTGATAAAGGGTTATAGGTAGTAATGGATGATAATTTAGTAGAGTGGTCTATATGCAGAATAGAATAAGTATGGACTACTAATGATACAAATTGATATATTTCAGTAGACAATACAGTATTTTTTCTATTCTTTGTAGAGGATCTGTAATAAAGTGATTTAGAGAAATTTGATGAGTGTTGATAGGTATTGTCACATCTAATTGGTGGGCTGGTTTGTTCCACCAAAAAGTACTGATGCAGTCCACCGAGATGGAATTTGTGGAAATTGTCAACATCACGGGAATTAAAAACAAAAATGTCTTACAGAATGCATACATTGCACAACTGTTGCGATATATGGCAGGCTTAGGCCACGACATCGTTCAGTGTGTATAACACAAAAATAGCAGGGGGTCACTAAGTACAGTATTAAAGCAGGATAATCCTATGGTAGGAAAACCTAGCATTATAGTGAAATATTACATTGTTCGTAAACTTAAAAGTCTCCCCTAGTGCTAAGATCCTATAGTGGTACTATGGCCAGAGCGTAGTATATTAGATTTTGAGGAGTGGAAATCTTGAAGTAGAATTTTATGTCATAGTGAGAATACCATTTTAGTATCGTATAGTATTATTATGGTAATTCTTTAGTAGTACAATACAGTACCTTAGTGATCCTGTAGCAGCAGAATTTTCAACCTATGTTTTAGTATATATTAATATACAGGGATATGTAAGTTGTACCTTACAAGACCAAAGTGCGAGATGTGTCGAGGTGGGTGAAAACTCTTCACCCACTTCCAACCTGCACATAGTTCCTCATAGATCTGCATATAACATATCCACGAAGTACCTTATGTCCGTACATGCTAGGTACTCGTTGACAAGAATAGACTAGTGTATATGCAGGAACACAACAAAGGGTATTAATTAGGGATAACAGAAGTAAACGTATGAACAGTATGAAAAGTCTTCAGCAGTAATAATTAGTAGTATAAAGTATAAGAAAGTACTAGATCAAGTGAAAAATTCAAAAAAAAATTATGAAAAATAGGCACAGGCAGTAATAGTCTATTTCCTAATGCGGTAGAGTAATAGACAGTACAGCAATTTACAGTACAGACAGCGCTACGTTCAAGTGGCATAACAAAAACAACTAAATGTTTTACAGTAATAAAACTTTATGTAATTTATTTCTATAAGACAGTAAAAAAGGATAATTATTGAAATGTGGAAGTAATCGTGAATGAGTGAAAGTGGAGTGAATGGGTGCTCCTGCATATAGCTCGTATATCAAGTGCTCACGTTGGGAGAGTCACACATTACATGGGTTTATTCTCCAAGCACAAGGACCCGCACGGGACGGGTCTTCAAAAGCATAGTACGACCAAAGAAAGCAGCCAAAATGGCACAACACTGGCTACAGCTTCGGTAGCCGCAAAAAACACTTCCAAAACGGAGCAAAACAAGGACCAAGAAACCAAAAAGAAAGAAGAATCCAAAGACCCGAACAAGGATCAAGATACCAAAGACGAAAAGGACCAAGACATGAAAAATGATCAGGAAAAGGAAAATGACGAGTTGGTCGAAGAAGATGAACAGAAAAAAGTCTACACCAAGGAGAAAGCACCCATAAATGACGGGTTCGAGATCCAATTGGGAGCTTCCGAGGCCGAAACTGAAACCTTCATCAACACAAAGCTCAACGCCCTCCTCTATCATACCTCGGATGATTCGATTGACCGTTACAAGTCGGAAAACACGCAGTCGGATCTCTTGGGGCGCCTTTATTATGACGATTATGACCCTTCCAACCGTCTGGCAGTGGAATCTTTTATATCACTCGCGCATCTTTCGTCTCCGCGGTCGGGAACTTCTTCCAAGTCGGGATTTTCCAAGTCAGGAATAGCTCAAAAGCTCGAAGGATCGATATCTGGCTCTAAAACAGACGTTTCGGAAGCCAGCTCCGTATCGGGGTCAGTCCCGGGCTCCAAATCCAGTTCGGCCATGTTTGAAGTTGGTGACGATACTCAAAGTGCCCCCACCATACTGACCGAAAAACCTGTTCGTCCCCTGTTTGCGCTGCAGGTGTCATTTGATACGTTAAGTGACTTCCACCACCAGGCCATTACGCTTAAAGCCAAACACCCCGAATTCAAGTTTCGTCGTAACAACAAGTGTTTCTTAATTGGGTTCAACAACGACTCTGAGTCGTTCAAGGCCGTTGAATGGGCGTTTTTGGAGATGGTGGTGCATGGAGACACCATTATTGTGCTCCATGTGCTCGACAGCAAGAGCCACAAGGGTCTAGACCGGGCCATGGCAGATGCCACTTTTGAGAAGATCAAGAGCCTTAATACCCACCGTCGTAAGATCTCCATCGTGTTCGAGAGTGTGATTGGCCAACCACAAAAACTCTTGAAACAGGCCATAGCAGAGTATAAGCCGGCTATGATGATTGTGGGCACTTCTCATTACGGTCAGACTCTGGCACCATCTTCACACGGCAATAGCAGCACCAACCTCCATCTGCAGTCGTCTCGGTTGCACATGCCGTTTTTCTCCAAGGTATCAATCTCCAAGTATTTCCTCCAGTTTGCCTTGGTGCCGGTGATTTTGGTCAAGCCGTTCTACGAGATCCACGAGCTGCTTGAAAGGCCAATTGATGGTGAGCACTACTTCCTGCACTGGCTCGCGGGAATTGACATTTCGCATACCTATGAAAAGAAGAAGAAATTTTTGTCCATGAGAAGCCCTTCAGCATCCCGCAACTCGTCTCACACCTCGCTCGTGGACTTGGAGGCCCAGTCACGCGGACGTTCGGATCTCTTTACCATGGGTAGCAGAGACTCGTCTGTGTCTCGTCTGCAGTCGCGGACAGCCCGAACTGAGGGCAGATCGGCTCATCGAGACCAGAACCGCTCCTTGTCACGTGTAGATAAGGACTTATTGCACGAGGACGAACGGGCTCGGAGCCGTTCCCGGAGCCGTTTGTCCCGGATTTTCAGCAATTAAGAAGGAAATTGAGACTTCAAATGGCAATGAAAGAAATGAATTCGAGAAATTAACTTGAGAAATGAGATGACGAAAGAAAAAATGTGAATAATGTAATAGTTCTCAAGTGTTATTTCATTTATTTGTTTATCTAAATGATATGGTTGGACATTGTATCAAAACTAGCTGGTTTATTGCCAAGTGGCCGAGTGATCAGGTAGCCAAGTGGTTTAAAGAAACGAATTATTCTAGCCTGCTGAATATCATGCCTCTCATTCTTTATAACAAACTCAGTCAATCCTTTTAAGGACAGACTGGCAGTTTTTCGGACTCGGTCGACTCGGTCGACTTAATAACTTATTCACTTGGCAACTTGATGACTTGGTGAGCATATGTAAACTTTAAGTGAAATGCAGAAGCTAATGTCCGAGGTGAAAACTGGTTTTTCTATATGTTCCGTGGACTTTTAGTATTCAGCATCAGCTTGGGTCTCATGTCTAGTGGCAATTTAAGATGGGGATCTTCTCAATCAGCCCAAATCTATGAAAGACAATCCGTGCGTTTCCATGAGATTCTATTGAGTTGCTAAACTCATACGTGTAGTGGAATTCATATATAGCATTGCAAGTGTAAACTTAGAATCAGGGTGTTTTAGAAGTAGGTATTATGTTGATCAGAGGATTCACTTGTCCCTTTGTTTTTAGACAACTTGCCCAGTCTACACACCATATGCAGTTTATCTAAGGTGAATTTACAAGCGGGCTCGAGAAGCAATTTGAATTGAAGTTGTATGCATAATGATTAGAAAATTTATCTTTATACTTCTAAACTGTGATTTAATAAGGACTAGATTATAATAGAAGTGACTAAAAGCTCCAGTAATAATTCAATCTCATATATACAGAAAAAAAGTGAAGAAAAAAACTAAGGCCTGTATTTTAGTAAGTATTTAAGGAAGACTAGAAATTTCCTGACAGACACATTGTGCTCTTGGCCGAGAAAAGAATCTTGCCTAAGCCGACCAGTAAGTTGAAGTTGTAATAAAGAAACAAAAAAGATTTCAATTCAAAAGTTTGAGTGCAGTCCACAACAAAGCCTTGGATGATATGATGTTCCCAGGTGAGGTTTTGGTAAGAGCGTCACTTGGTGGATGGTGAGAAGACCTAAAATTTCTTGCTGGGCTCTAAGCTGAAAAGAAATTATGTTTGACTGTTACCTGATCTATTAGCCTCATTCTTTTTATTACACATTATTTGGACTCGGCCATTACATTTTCATGGTCAAATGGCTCTGCATGACTTGATACTTTTTCCATCCTCTATCTTTTGTATTCCACACACTACATACAAATTTATACTTCCTGATTCACTAAAGATCTGACGAATGTTGTTAGTTAATAGCCATTGATATCCACTAAAGACTTCCTGCATACTTACTTTCTTTCTTTATCCCTACTTATTAGGAGTATATAATAAAAACAATTCGGTTCACACATTTTGTTTAACTTGTCAATGTATTGGAAAAATAGCAAACAACTCAAAACAAAGTTTTTTACTTATTCTGAATAAGCTGTTATCCCCAATAAAATTTAAAAAACCCTATACTAAAATTATAAAATTACGATCAGATGTTTAAGGTGGATTGGTTGCAAACCTCGGAATAAATAACCGCTTGCGATAGGAACACCCGTGCACCAGATCACATCAGCCAGAAAAGGACCAACGAACAGCACTAATTTTTGGGCAAGAGTACATAAAAGAAAAAGATTTTGAGATTACGAGGTCCTGGCAGTCACAGTATATTTTTTTGGGTGCATTATTGGAGTCAGTGTACTTTAAAGGTGCTGATGTGTGCCAATTCCGACCGCGGCTTCGAATCCCGAGGCACAAAATCATATACCACTACACACAGGTTCATTAAAAAAACAGAGCAAAGCAACGAGTTTTGTATCCAACGGCCAAGACTAATCTTCATAGTTTGTTAACGAACATTACATTAAGTTAGTGTGCTTTAAAAAATTGTGCTTTAAAAGTATACCTTGGTGAAGAAGTGATTATATACAGGAAAAAAAATACAATTAAGATATACGTAAACTCCAAAGTACTCGAGTGGTTTAAGTTCCGAGGATATTTCATTGAGTATCTAAAAAGTGTCAAACTTGTTCTTATCTGCTCCCATGTTGCAAGATTCTTGTACTATCGTTACCTATTATTTTCAAAGAACCTTTTATCAATACTACTGGTAAAACCAAACAATTTTCACTTCCGGTTGCGGCCATACCAAGTGGAACATACTGTTTCCCGTCCGATCAACGTTAGTCAAGCCACTTAGGGCCACAATGAGTAATGCAGTGGGAGACCATGTGTGAAATTGTGGTGCTGCAATCTTTTTGCACTCTAGTCTAATACTTTTTTTAGTTATTATCCTGTTTGATAGACCCACGATAACCTCAGGCTTGAGTTCTTTTTTATACAACTTTACGCTCACTTAGTTCGTGAATTTCACATACCTATGAACTACTCGACACTAACACTATTTGAATAAATCAACTTTCCTGATATATAATATTATTATGAGGTAAATTACTACTAGATGTCATATTGCGTAGTCAATAGTCATTGCTCAATGTAAAGTAACATTAGTAGTAAATAAGCACTGGTTATTGGTTACTTTTCAACAGATCAAACATGATCTTGAGAGCGATATACGTGAGATTGTCAAGGAACAATCAATTTTTTAGTGAACCTCTGAAGTTAGGAACTATATGGAAGCTTAATAGGAGGCAAAGGGTTTTTATGAGTTAAGGCCATCAAAAACTTTGTTTTACACATATAAAAAGAGGTGACCTGTGAAGGTCCAGCTATAGTGGAATACGCCTTGAGTAGTATTAATTCTCAGTACTAAGTATCAGTATTCAGTATCAGTATTGAGTTTCAGTCTTAAGTGTCAGTCTTAGTGTTAGAACTATAGAGTAAGCGCTAGCCGATACATGCCTACGAATTAATAACTAGGTATCACTTAAAGTGTGGTTAAAACTGGGTGGGTCATTTCTATGTAATCAATAGCTTCAACTTCCACTTATATTCCAATTCTACTTTGCTTCTATATGGTATTAGTGATTTTTAGTAGACGTAGTATATAGTAGTAGTGTATAATTTTGTAATACAATTATATAATTTATGGTGAGTATCGTTATAGCATATAGTTATAGTGCATAATATCTTTAGATTCGTTTCGCAAATATAGAACAAGAATCCTAAAGAATTTTTAAAAAACCCACTTGGCCCTACACATTAGCATCCAACAGTTTATAAAAATTTTGAAACTTCCCACCTCAAAAGTTATCACACTTGCATGTCCCAAATAGGCCCTTTGAGTTCCTAATTAGGATTTCGCAACGGCTTATCATCTGGGATGCATCAACGCGCATGAGTCTCAGGTACCTCGCATTCAAGTAATCTTGACCCTATATTGAGACACAAGCCCGCTATAAGTTTATCTGAAGTATAGGTAAGGTATCTCTCAATAGAAAAATCAAATGCCATTAAGCGTATAGCTCGACTCTGAAATGTCTCAACAGAGTCACGTGATTTTGCAACTCAAAAGGGCCAAACTAGCATACCTATGGTCAGAAAAGTCAAAACCAAAAGATTCAAGGAAGACTTGAAAGAAAAACTCTCAAAACTGCAAGTTCCAATAGTGGCAATAGTGTAATAGGCATGGGTGTAGTCCTAGTAATCCAATCCCTTATATACACCACTCCATGTAGTGGAATTAAAATCAATCAAACGAACTCTTACAGAAAGGTTTTCTGCCATTAGTAAGTCCCATAAGAGTTCCACGAGACTTCAGCTCCACAAGACTTGAGATTCACGAGACTCGGACTTCACAGGATTTGAGACGGTTATGGGAGTGCAAAAACCTCTTATTGACACTAGTCTAGGAGATGGAAAAAAACCAAACAAAAGTTTCGAATAAAAACCAAGGTTATTCCATGAAAGACAAAATGACCAGAACTGAAGACAAAATAATTAAAGGCTTTGCTTAGTAACTCAAATGGCCTTTTGAGTGAGTTTGGTCCAGATATGTCTTGGTTTTTCTTAGAGCGCGGAAGTGTATATACTGTGTGTTACTTCTCAATGATGGCGTAAATAAGGTTTTGAGATGCAGCTAACAATATAATGTCGTTTTGAAACGCTTATGTACGGAATGGATTTACAATTAAACTATGACGTAATGAATTTTTGTTCGGTATAGACTATATTCGGTACATTTAAGTTAAGTTTTATTTTGTTCGGTACATTTATGTATGGTACATTTATGTATGGTGGATTTATGTATGGAAGATTTCGTATGGTACATTTATGCCCAGTAAGTTTATGTTCAGTAGATTTCATTCAGTAGATTCAAGGTTGGTGTATGTTGAATATACGTTTTCTGGAATTATGTATATACAGTAATCTGGTCTTTGGCCGTGAATCTATGGAGACTGGAATGACTGCACATGGCGGCGCCTATGGCTTAAATCTAGATTGTGTACCTTAAGGCGGTTTCATATCGCAGTAAGAGCCCTGTGTGTCTAGACCTCAAACTGCGCCTTGTTTGAGGGATTTCCAACTAGGGGTTGCAAGGTCCTTCTAACTAAATCACGTAAACTCCCCAAAATACTTAAATCTCATCTCAATACTCGGAGGATACTCGGATTATCCTCGGGCCGAATCCTCGAAATGGATCTATCCTTGCTTGCCCACATTCCTGAGATCGCGTTTATAAGATTCCCTGCACTGAACATAGACGATGCAGGTGCCTGCACTTCGCGCTCACGTCAAACGGTTTACGAGTGAGTACCTAACGACTTTCGACCTAACCGGGGATACCAACCACCCGATGTACTTGAAACCTACCGAGGGAGAATTTTGGAGACCGAAAGACCCCCAAAGTCCCCGGAAATCGTTGACCTTTCCTTTTTATTAGGGCCTGTTTGCGGTAATGGTCTTGTTTCATGGTTCAGGCGGAGCCAGGCATTGGACTCGTCCCTGTGACGCGTCAATGGGCGCGACAAGCCCAGCCGGCCTAGGATTTGGCCCCACTCGACGTTTAGAGTGCATTGTTTCCTGCACACACCGTATGCCCCATGCGATCAAGGTCGGGGCTCAGCCAGGTACATTGCATCATGGTGAGAGGATGGAATGCCGATTAAATAATCCAGTATGGACCACACGTAGAAATAGAAGTATAAAGGTGGGGAAATATCCCCCTTTGCTTCTGACTTTATTCTTTATTCTTTATTCTTTATTCTTTACTATTCACTCCTTTATACCACCACAGTTCCGAATAAAAACCAGTTTCTCCGATGTTGTTAAAATCCTGTGTCTTAGCTTTAGCAGTGGCCATGGCTTCAGCAGCCGCCACCCCATCCATTCCTGAACTTCAAAAGCTTCAGACGAAGAACAACCAGAAAGGTGTCAAATTGGACTTTGAGATCTTGAGTGGAGACTCTGTGAAGAAGCCCGGATCTCATAAGAGAAGCGGAATTATTAAGCGGGCTAATGGCTCTGCTTCTCTTGAGCTCGAGAACATGGAAACTTACTTCCTGGCTACTGTTTTGTTGGGCTCCAACAAGGCCAAGAGTCAGGTTTTGGTGGACACAGGTTCGTCCGATTTGTGGGTCATGGCAAGTGACTTAACTTGCAGAGCTAACAACAACTATCAAAAGAGGGCTGAAATTCTTCAATTTGGAGCACCAATTCAAGGTAGTGAAGCTGCAGGAGAATTTGGATTCCCAGTTCAAGACGGTACCCAAGACGGCACTCAAGGCGCAGGCTTTGGAATACCAGTTCAAGGTGGTAATGAAGATTCTGGATTTGGAGCACCTTCTCCAGATGGCACTGCAGCTACTCTTGCTGACCCAGGTTCTGGAACAAACACTCAAGGTGGCAATGCAAACGTGGGAGCAAGTGCATGTACAGCCCTCGGATCTTTCAACACGGCCGAGTCCCAGTCGTTCAAGAAAAACGAAACCGCTGGCGACTTCTACATCCAATATGTGGACCAGACCTACGCCAAGGGAGTTTGGGGTATGGATACCGTTGAATTCTCGAATGCTCACGTGGACTTGAGTTTTGGTGTGGTCAGTGACACACTGGCCCACCTGGGAATTTTGGGTATTGGACCCATGCTTGGAGAGCTGACTATCCACACAGCTACCGACACTCCATACAACAACTTCCCCACTCAATTGAAAAATTCCAGTGTTATCAACAAGGTGGCCTACTCTTTGTTCTTGAACAAGAATGGATCTCCAAAGGGATCGATTCTTTTTGGTGCTGTTGACCACAAGAAGTACACTGGACAATTGCAAACGGTTCCAATCGTCAGCTTGTACCAAGAAATGAAAAGACTTGACACTCTCGCAGTCAAGCTTGACCAAATCTACTTGGAGAACGACCAGCAAAACAGCAAAATTTTGGACCAGCCAATCGGAGCCAACTTGGACTCGGGTACTACTCTCCAGGCCTTGCCTAAAAACGTGTTGGAGTCTTTGGCTCTGCTGATGCAGGGAAGCCACTCTCAACAACAAGGCTTTTATCAAGTTGACTGTTCTCACAAGACGGACTCCGCTAACATGATTTACGAATTTCTGGGAGTCAAGATTAAGGTTCCAGTGGGAGACTTGGTGATTCAAAACGGCGACTCGTGTTTCTTGGGTGCTCAGATCTTCGATGACCAGAGCCAGCGTTACCCAAGCGCCATTTTGGGTGATAACTTCCTTCGTAGCGCATACGTGGTCTATGATTTGGAATCGATGGAGATTTCCTTGGCTCAGGCAAGTTACACCGATGAAGAGGATGTGGAGGCCATCAACAGCTCCGTACCTCTGGCAGTGCAAGCTCCAGGCTACTCCTCCACCAGCCTTGCAAGCCCTGGTGGCCAGCAACAACAGGACCAACAACCCCAACAGGACCAACAACCCCAGCAGGGACAGCAACCCCAACAGGGAAAACAACCCCAACAGGGACAACAACCTCAAGGACAACCTCAACAGGGACAGCAACCTCAAGGACAATCTCAAGGGCAACCTCAACAGGGACAGCAACTCGGAGTCTAAGCCTTCAAGGTCCAAATCTTTGAGTGCAAACAAACATGGCCGTATCCGTTGCTTTAGTGTAGGCAGTGGATGTTGTGGGTAAATCTGTGCTAGCTAGATTAGAGATAGACTAAAAAAAGAGATCAATATTAAGCAAAACTCAATATCCAATAGTAGACTAATATGCAAAGGCCACTGAACTCAGACTGGACTACTAGATCTTTAGACTAAGACTACTAGAACAGAAGTATTGGACTACTAATCTACCAAGTAAGCAAGTCAATAATTATAGATAATAGTATTGATAATTAATACAAGGTACAGTGGTACAGCACAATTAATGTAGTATTAAATATATAGTTCGAATTAAATGAAGATACTGCTAAAAACAGATCTACAGCTAGTGAATAAGTCACGTTCAAAGGTACCATGTTAAAGGAAATATTAAGCTACTTACTACTAATATACTCACCCTTATCTCTTAAGACTCATAAAGTTATATCTCATACTAATTATATATGGCCTAGCAGAACTCTTATTAATAAATACTGATCTGACTGGTTCATTAATCAACTGACAATATATCCTAACCTAGCAGTAACTTTGAATTCCACTAGTTCACTTTCAAGTCGTGATAACTCATAGAATTGATTGAAAGTTTTGGGCCCTGAAAATATAGATGTCACCCTCCAAAGGACTCAGAATTCTACAGGTAACGGAACATAGTGTTTCTGACTGTCTGAGTTGATGAGATTTAGCAAAATTCTCGACTGCGAATAAAAATCAACGGCAAACCCCCTTTCTTGACATCATTGCTTCCTTCTTTCTGTCTTTCACTGGTCTGCAGGCTCTGAGTTTCAAACATGTTTTGACGATTGAAAATTAGTCTTCAAAACCTCTTGTAAATTTACGTTTGGGTTCAGACCAGTAATTGTACGTGATCAGGTAAAATTTCCAATATTACGCGTTTTTACGATTATAGAATTATTCCTCTTTAGACGCCCCTTGTATCATGATTCCTATCTTATTAGCTTCTCTTTTTCATAAACTTTACCATTATGCAGCCTTTCAATACTCCCTTTCAGGAAGGAGACTCACCAAGAGGAAACAACAACTTTAGAGGCCGGGAATCATACAAATCAAGATTTACTCATGTCGTAATTTTGCCAAATATTGGTTGCTAGTTTCTACATTCTAACTTGTAGTATGGTGTAGAGGCTGGTCTAGTGCTGACATTGTTTTTGAATTATGGTACGAGACCCCGGAATTGAGATGCGGCCGGATCTCTCACCTCCAGGACCAGTAAAAGTGAACCCAGCAAAAGATTTCACTCAGAAAAAAATAAAAAAAAAAAAGAAAAAGCAAAACATTGTGATCTCCGGAATATTGAAGCATTAAAAGATACACTTTTAATCACAGTTCCTGCCAAAAAAGTGCTTTCCGTTGGCCCTTTTTTGTGCTGAGGTAGCATGGTGTACAGGTGTGATACCGCGGCCTGCTCCAATTCCAGGGTTTGCACCCAATCCTGTGCAAGTGGTAAAGTACATTATAATAAGTGTAGCATATAGTTTGATGCATTAGATTAGAGTGATAGAGTAAGTGAGGATTCAGTGGCTACCCTATTTTGTCTGGTTAGTGGGATATAGAGTTAAACATCAGTATGGGATTGAGTATTGACTGATACATCAATTTCTTTATTTTACTTTATTTTATTCTTTGTTTTTTTTTTTTTATTTTTTTATTAGTGATATCAAGAATCTAAACATACTGAAGCGTGTTCGATCATATTGGGGACTACATGGGAGTGAAGCCAAAGGGGGTATCGAAAAACGTCATGTGACTACAACAACAAAGCCATGAGTCCGATCATACCGGCTCCAAAACTATTTTTGGAGGCTCCATTAATAGGGGAAGAAATTCTTGGAGTGTGTTTGAGGCCTGTGAGAGTTTGGGTGTAAGTCAGGTCCAAAATGATAGGCATTAGCTTGGGGCCATTCTTTGGCACACTAGTCTCTTTGCCTCCACTTACCTTGTTCTTGTTCCCAGCAACATTGCCATTGTTCCCAGCGTCCTTGCCCTTATCTCCGTCTCCCTTCTTTTCATTGTCCTTGCTTTCATTATTTGGGTTGCCGGTCTGCGTAGTAGTTGTCTGCGTAGTAGTTGGAACTGGACCCACGGTTATGGTCTCAGGAATAACACAGATTCCGGAGATGGTCAAAGTGGTGGCAGTTGCAACAGTCACGGCGGTGGGAGTGCACACCTCTTCACACACTGTGAACGTCCAGGTGGTTTCCTCGGGACAGTAGGTGGTGTAGTTGGTGTGAGTCTTCCACTCGGTAACAAGAGTCATGGGCTCACATTCGGGTTCGGGACACGAGGTCACAGTTGAAGTGACTCTCTTGGTGGACGTGGCGGCGTGCGTCGTAAGCGGAGGACATTCAGTCATAATTTCTTTACCCGAAGCATCCTTCAACGTGTCCTTAGAAGCTCCCTTTTCCATAATTCCCTTTTCCATAACTCCGTCGGTCGAGACCTTAGAGCCAGAGTCATCGGAAGTGCCAACAGGCATTCCCGACATGCCGGGGGCAGACATCGAGGAATTGGAACCATGCTTAGGGTTAAATCCAGAAGCATCAAATTTAGGAGAAGCACCAGAAGCACCAGACTTAGGGCCAGATTTAAAAAGACCAGACTTAGGAGTAGATCCAGAGTATCCAACTTTCGCAGTAGAAGAATCGTACACACCGGACACGAACAGATACACTTCAGACTCAGCTTCATCGTGCATGTACCTGATTTCTTCGATGTTAGCAGTGCCTTCAACACCAGATGGTTGGGGCTTGCCGGTCAAAGTCGTAACAGAAATTGACTCAGATTCAGCCGGAGAGAAAGCCGTATAAGAAATCGAGTCACTTGGAGAAAAAGTCGTTGAAGAAATGGTGGACGATGACTCTACCGGGATTAAAGTCCTATAAAGAATGGCGGAAGACTCAACTGAAGTCAAAGTCGAGGTTTCTACCTCCTTTTTCGGAATGAGTGGATAGGAAGATCTCACCGATCTGGTTTCACGGTCATATGGCAAAAGGTAGACATCGATCTGTTCACATCCATAATAGTGTTTGTCAGAGTAAGTGATCACGTTCATCGGGGAATATCGCAACTCGCACGAGTATAAAGGAAGACCCAGAAGCCGATTTTGTCTATCCAAGTCAAGATAGGTCCTACGAACTTTAGGACCAAACAAAACCCCTTGGTCTTCGAAACCCAAAAACCCAGGGGTGCTAGTGTTCTTGGTGACAGCGCAGCCTTCAAAAATAGTAAACTCCACAGGGGGACGCGAAGGGTCTCCATAGACAAGCTGCTGGTGGTTGAGCTCGGTGTGAGCAGTGAGAGCCACCATCGTGTTGGTCAAATTGACAAAAAGAGCCAAGGGCCAGTCGGCTTCGGTGTAAGTAACGGAACCCGCAATAGAAGTGGTAACGACAAAAGAAGCGGCTAATAAACGAGTGACTTTCATAGTGGCTTTTCAGGGTGGTATTCCAAGACAAAGGACAGGGACACATGGCCTGTTATATACCCCGATGGTTTGTAGGACAACATGTTTTAGGTATGCATGATCTGAAAAAGCCCTGTTTCACTGTACGGCCAACATCGCAGAATTCCAGGCCATCAAGGCAATTGTTTTACAGTTTCGCATTGTCTTGAAAACAATAGGTTTTGGGATCTGGAATTTACCCCCTAATACATGCAGAATTTCTGCTAATAGTAGATGTTCTTTCTAGAAGTGGGCTTTATTGACGTGTTCGAAAACAACATGAACAAGAAACAAACGGCACCCAGCTCTAAGCCTCAGCTCCCACTGAATCTCTTATTATATGTATTCAATTCATTAAATTAAGTCATAATCTCCACAAAAATTGACGACTTTCTAGATCCTGATCTTAACCTGAAACTCCGATCTCAAACATAATGCTAATTTATAAACTCTATACCTCTTTGTTTCTCTTTTTTTTTTCCGTTCAATGTACGGTCAGTGCAGGTATCACTCAGAAAGTAGACGCGACATGGAAAATACATAGGCGTTGCACGTCTTTCGACGCGCAACGAGAGATGAGCAAAGGGAAGTTACAATGAGTGCAGTTTTGAGCCCCGGCCCTTAACATGCCGGTGTATTTCATATGTTCACCAATACCAAGTTTCCTCTAGGAATCTTCCATTCGCTGCCACTGGTAGACAATACACTTGTATGCACGACAAAGCTGAGACAGGAAATTCGCACCCCAGACACCCGTACCTCTCGTAAAGTCAAACGTTCACATTCCAGGGTCCTTCCTCTTTGGGGAAGATAATCTATGGCCAGGAATATTATTGTATCACAGGGTTATTGAGGGTCTAGCGGAATTTTTCAGATTGGTGTTTGTTTCATATGAGAAATTATATTCTTTGGAGCTGGAAATATGTTTCAGATTGGCTATGTACTGATCTCGTTGTTTGACTTTAAAAAAAAAAAAATAGTTTTTGTGGTGGGGAAAAGTGGGAGCCCCTCTCTTTATGTTGAGTCCTATCCTTCCAACCATAGAGACCAGACACATTACTACATAGTGCTTTAGTACTACACCCCAGAAACATACGCTTTTATAGTTGTACATTACCGTAGTTCAGGAATATGCGACTGATTGAGATTACAAATTGAATGGAGAACCGAAAGTGAGTAATTACGAGATACTTACTCCTGAAAAGATTGCCTTTGGAATGCCAGTTGGTAGCTAGGAAAATCTTGAAACATGGGTGCAACAATGTATTGTTTGAGGTGTTGCAACAACTGCACGTCCTGCATACAAGCCGTCCATCTACACCTGATTCTATACTAAAACACCCGAGTACTCCTATATTTGAGATCTAATACTACAATTGGATAAAAGTGTGTTTTCTAGATACCGTAACGAAACCTCGGATGCAAAGTTTTGGTGCTTGTCTATGGCATTATCATTACTGTGGTTACTTGGACTCCGGCGCGGGCTCATAACCAAAATAGAAGGATATCTGAGCTCATACCAATTGTTATGTAGATTCCTAATTCCATGTGATATCTAATACACCAATCTAAGTAGTTTTGTTCTCAAAGAGGTATGCTACACATCCGTACATTTTCATTATTGGTACCCTACTACCACTACTACATGTGAACAGATATTAGAGTATCTGTCTGGTAAGGTTGTGGAACTGAATGTTCGTAAATTTTGTAGCTCTTATTTTTAAATTAGAGGATCTGGCCCTATCTTTGAACAACTGATGGGTGTTAGAGTTAAAGACTCACATTGGATCTGACTATGTAATAATTTGTGAACCTAATCTTATAGGGTTTGGAAATGTTCCTAAATGTCGTATTATAATTCCGTGTGAAAGGTTTATATTACTACATAATGTATTAGATTCTGGTATGCCAGACTGCATATACGGCCAATGAACGAAGACAAAAAGGGATGGTCTAGATTCAGCTCCTGCAGACCATTTGGTACCCACCCTAATACTAACAAGTATTCAGCTCTTTACAATGGAGGACTCACGGTACTTGGGAAGATTCTGGTAGGTGTTGGGCCAAGTGTGTATATAGTGTGTAGTAAAGCAGTTACTCAAATTAGAGTTAATATTACTAAGAAAGGCACAAATTAGGAGCAGATATGTTTGAAAAGACTCAAGACAAATATTAGGGAAAAAATTTCTAGATAGGTAACTGGATTGCCGAATATAGGCAATGGTACTATATAGGTACTATAATGTTGAATACAGACTTAAATTGGTAACAAAGATACTTAATTTAGAAAAAGGTAGTAAAAGAGTTTTTAGATAGGTAGCATAGTTACCGAATAGAGAATTCATCTTAACTCATTATGTAGTCAATGAGTATCTTCCATTTGCCCATATCTATACTCAACCACACTCTACAGTTTTTTAAAACCAATTATACTCTTTGAAGTATTTTCTGCCATTCTAGAATTCTGCAATTGAATAAATTGTCCAATTATACCATTACTCTATGGTCATGTCATATGATATACCATACCCATACAGTGCACCTAATGCTTCCGCATACACTACCTAATACTTACCTATACTAATATTCCAGTTATTTCCATATAGACTCTAAAATGGCTATAGATACGAGGTAGAGAGGTTGGAACAAATAAAGAGGCCTGAATGGTATTGAGAAATCTTAAAGTGATTAGAAGTACCCAGATGTACTGTATACAAGGACGTTTATATAAAACTTTGGAGAGAGTATCACTGTTAAAATGTCAGAATACAATTATTTCAACAATCACCTTGCCCTAAATTAATGATACAATCAACTCACACACACTCACTTACAACGTAGTCATGGTGTAGATGGAGAGGGTGGTTGTATGCAGGTCATATATGAAGTACTGACAAACCGTACCCTCTTTTGCAAAAATTACTCGAGAGGAAACACAAAGACAACTAAAAAGGTTTCTTCTGAAATAAAAACTTGGTCTTTGATTTTTGGTGGATAGGAGGTTCACTGAATCTAAGACCGCTTTTTTAATGTGCAGTAGCGAGATCACTATACTAAGAACTGCTTTTCAAAGCCACAAAATTTCCCTTTCAGCTTTTTGATGTTAAAACCTAGAATAATTTGGTGTCTTAAATTTTGGCCTGGAAAAATTTGTTGAACGAAGATACTGATATTCCTGCCACTGTCTGTTTGCATCGGTAATGTAAGAGAAGAAATTGTAGAACTGGGGTGCGGCTGAATAGACCCGTACACCAAATTACTTCAGGTAAAAAGTAGCCACCTAATACACTATTCATCAGAGAAACTCGATAGAGCTCTAATTGAGGCATTTAATTGTGAGACACCAAAGTTTCACAACTCAAAAAACAGAATTCGCAGCAATTGAACATAGGCAAACAGGGTTTTATATACCGGAATGCAGCAAAGAGGAATCTACCGCAACTAGAATAAACAAATTCGGGAATATATGCAGCAAACAAATCAATAGGGATGCAAAATACGTCTGAATTCTAATTTGACGCATGCATGAAAACGCATTTTGTATAGAGGGAATATGAGCAGATGAACTGATTTGTGGTTGCTGTTGAGATCAGAAAGTGGCTATAGGGGACTATAAAGTGGAGGACACACATACCTGAGTTCTGTATATAGTAGGGTTTCTGTCCAGAGGTTTCCAGATGCAGGAAAGAGTAGTTTCTCTTTTATTAAAGGAAGCATACATAACTTTTCCAGACCTTACTGTTTCACATCTAGGTATGCATGTGAGATCTGTTGGAACACGCGACATGTGCCTGATGAACTTGAGAGATCAGCACATGTGCGGGTACTGCATGTTCATGAGAAGGCATCCAGATGAAACAATGATGGGTATTGTTGAAGAGATACAAAGGTAGAGCCAAGCCTCTATGGGTTCTCGTCTAGCTCTCGTCTAGCTCTCGTCTAACTCTGGGCATTGTCTTGGAGAAGACAATGTAGGTGAGAGAGATTGATGAAGGAGAGAGATCGTTTAGGAGTCCCCGGGACTAACTATATATAGAGAGGATACCGCTCAGATCTGAGCGGTATCAATTGTGAAACAGAAGTCACGAACTCACTACTTTACATAGCAATAGAGTTACAAGACAGATGACAGATATGATTACCCAAGTCCCTCATATGATAAAGTTATTGAAGTCCAATCATGTATCAGTTCCTCTGTACCAGAAGGTACTTTCTAACGCGCAACAAAATCGATTCGATTATCGTATACGGCCGAAAGCTAAAGCGCGAATAAACCGGAACACCAAGCTCTGTATGCAGGTAACAGCAAAGAAGATACTAGACTGACCCCACGTTTTTTCGGTTATAGAGGTAAACAAGAAAAACGTGGTATTTCTTTAGATTCTAGATTGTTGTAATAAAAAAAGGATACAATTTATATACAGGTGTAACTTTTAAAGTAGTATTCATTAGATTGATTAGGACGTCACTGATGATACTGGATAATCGGTGTTAATAATATGATGAATGATGGTTAATGACTGATATTACTAAAAGACACTTGGTGATAAAGCTGTAAGCTAGATCAAAATGTGAAATTAATATTTGATTTTGGAAATCTGGTATCAACTATGCATTTACCAATAGACAGTCCCAGTAGCGTAGTATGCAGTCCACACTTAATGACGAACCAGTTACCATCCAATCCAATTAGGCAAAAGGTAAAGGCAATGATTCAGTTGTTAAAATAAGTTAGACAAATCTTTTCGAATGCTATTAATATAGTCTATTGACTGCACTGACAATGCTGCTAATTTAGTGCTCAGCGTATTGAGAGTGCTCAGGTATTGATGTAATTATGGGTATAGATATATATTTTTGAGATCTTGATGATATGATCTGAAATATTGATCACTGAAAAAATATTACAGGAATTGGGATAAAAATTATCGAACAGTTTCATATACTCAATCACTCATAAACAGAATCAAAGATTCAACGACTTTCCCATGACTATCACATACCTACGTTCCACCAAAATCATCATTGATTGGAATGAACTAATTCTTCATAGTAAATCAATCATTCGAATTACTTCTTCGTCACAAACCTATGGTTTAAGATATTGGCCGTTGAAAAGATTATGATTATTGAGGTTTTGAGGTATCGAGATATTGACATTAGTAATTTACTGTCTAATAACTGCAAGAGTAATATTAAAGAGTCTAGTCTCTGTATTGAAAATGCAGATGCCGCACTAAATATTATTACGTATGTTGTATAATTATGACATGATCAGGTGCAGTCCAAAATTTTAATTGTCTCCAAGGGTTTATACATTGTGACGCCTACACTAGGCTACGTTGTTCACTTCTTTTCCTTAAAAAAAACGGTTTCGATGGTATTCTGGCCCATTGTATATCCAAAAAAATGAATAGACAGAAAAGAGGGTCAAAGCAGAAGATTTAGGTTTTGACAGATTCAACAATAATCAATAAAATACTTATTTTTACTCAAACAAAAGTGATCAATACATTAAATGAAACCCAACTGAAAGTTTTACCAAAAAGCTTGTAGTCAAGGCCCCGTTTCATAAAATTTGACCCCAGTAATATTTTGTTTTTTGAAAAAAATCCGGTATCAACTTAACAATAATCTAATTGACTAGCATATAGTAGCTGGACCTGCTTGATTATGTAAGCTAAAGTGGAATGACTTAAGTTTATATGCTTGGAGAAGGTAAGTATATTTTAATGACCTACATAATACCAGTAGGATCGATCCATAGCATCTGTGAAAATGTCTGGCTGAATTTTATGTAGACATAACCCTACGGAGTAGTTAAAACGACAACCTACAATACAATGTCGACGGCATTGCTACATTCTGGACTTATAATTTATAGTTCGATAACCAGAAAGCGTTTAGATTAGCACAATTAGTAGTTTTTAGCTTTTATACAGTACGTTGATAATTGTCTGTGCTCAGGTGTTGTCGTAATTTTGGTAATATTTTAATAACCTCCCGGTGGCCTAGCTGGTTAAGGCACAAGACTGTAATGGATGGTATCTTGAGATCGGACGTTCGACTCGTCCCTGGGAGAACTTTTTGCTAAAATGCTCTGCTTGCTAAGCTGCAGTTACCATTAATTTTTGGGAATTACAGTTTAGGTGAATGTTCTGCAACTGACTGCATATTATCCTCAAAGGTGTGTATATAACATATATAATACGGCATACAGAATGATGATCCTGTATATACGTTATTCCGCGGCTATTCCATGCTACAGGGCTAAGAAATGTGAACTTTCTCTTCATGTTTTCAGCTAATGCTGTATTGAGGATCAACTTAGTCTTTAATAATGAGATACGTTTTGTAAAAGAACCGAAAATCACCTGTACATATCATTTGTATGCGACCATTGATGGTTAAGAGGAAACCTATACCACACTCACGTGAACAGATACCTCAACTATTTATAATGGTAACACTCACTGTCAACTGTCTGAATTCAGCCTGAAATTGCAGAAAATTGTGACCCCAACAAGTATAGTAGTAGGGACTGTTGTTCACAGAAATTATACTGGAAATAAATATTTACATTTGGTCTTCAGGTGAATCAGAATACATCTTCTTGAAGCTTACTCACAACCGCCTCATCTTCTGAACTAAAGTACAATCGCAAATAGCAGCTGGTCTTGAATCACTTTCCTCCTACAGTTAGCTTTGGAAACTGTTCTCTAGCGGAAGATACATGAACTGCAACACCGATTTCATGGGACATTTACTCAGATCTGCCCCATACCTAACATTCTTAACTACGCTGAAATACGCTCAAATTTACTGGAATACACTAAGAGCCATTGCTCCACAACGGCCATATTGATCGACATTGGCTGGGAGTTTAAACCCACTATGGTTAGTGTTTTTGAGCATTCTCTGTTTACTACTATAACAATATCCATTCAAAGACCTTCATAGAAGACCTCATCACTATTAGTAACGTACATCATTGTTACATGCTCTCCCTGAAAGTTATATAAGCTCCCAAGATCCCTTTCTTTTGGATTCATTGACAACTGAATACAAGTAACAAGTGAAGGCGTATCAATCAGACGGTACTTGTTATTTTGTATTATGGTATTCTTTATTGTTAGATTCTGGCTGATATGCTTGTACTAAGACCAGCTAAATTTGTTGATTATTGCTCAATGAATGGATCTAGGGTTATATAACTTGGTGAAAAGACCTGTATGTAGCAAGCTTTCGCCTTAGAAATTGCTATGAGTCTTCTAAAACAGCTACTATATCTGCCTATGATCAGACTGTAAGCCTCAAGTACCTGTATAGGTGGTGCAAGAACTATATATGTTCTAAGAAAAGTACTGTAGTCAGATAAAGATACAGGTCATAAAATTGAACACCTGATAACTTGATGTTAATTCAATTAATCCTAGGTTTTTATAGATATTTGGATGGGAGTTTATTACTGGAAGTTAGGTTTCATGGTCGGTCTTTTTTTTTTTAAAAAAAAAAAAAAAAAACCAAATGTGTATTCTGAAACTGATTTTTTTTCAAGTTTGAGAGCTCAGTGGATTCATTATATGTCTAGCACAGTACTGAGCGTAAACGAATGTTCAGATCACTCCAAGAAATATCACCAGCCTCAGAATTACATAGTCAAGGATATTCTAAGATATTTAGTATACTTTTAAGTCACAAAAATAAATGCTTTTTACATAGGCTATATTCTTAGGAACATAGGGCTGGGTATGTGTGGAATACTTTGCGTACCATGATAAAAGTCTCAATATGGAACTCCTGCACATAACAAATTTCGCAGCCATTTCTTTGGCTCTCTTTCTTTGAACTTGTACCAAATGCGACTTTAGTCCTCAAATATTTTTACAAATACTACCACTTCTTTTCCTGGTTTTTGTAACGAGTGAGCCGATTGTGAACTAAGGGTGGAGTGATTAGCGTCCGAGCTCTCAGAACTGCATTAGTCAAATAACTGGAACGAAGACCTTTTCCTCTAGCTGGTGAAGACATAGGTTCCTCGGAACATTGGCCAGATGCAAAGGACTGGAAACTCCTAAACAGAACCCAGGAAAGACGAACACTGTCGATCCCCTGAACTTGTGAGGAATACGAGCTCAGATTGCTTACAAATACTACCATTTCTTTTCCTGGTTTTTGTAACGAGAAAGCCGATTGTGAACTAAGGATGGGGTGATTAGCGTCCGAACTCTCAGAAATGCATTAGTCAAATAACTGGAATAAAGACCTCTTCCCCTAGCCGGTGAAGACATAGGCTCCTCAGCACATTAACCAGACACAAAAGGCTGACATGCCTGGACGGAAACCAGGACAGATGGATACTCAGATGTATTCTAGACCGCTTCAGAGTTTTTCCAGAAATCTAGGTAAGCTGTCCAGAAGTTGAGGAAATGGACTCCAAGGTAAATGAGAGGCTGACTGATCACCAGTTTTTCTGTAACCTATAGAGCTTCAAATCCAAGACTAGTCAGGATGGTGCTACGAACTTGGATAGTACAATGGTCTAGACAATGAAGGTGGTACGAGGATGCTTTCAAAGATAGATTACGTTTGAACTCTTCTACTCCTTCCGTTCTGACCGGAGTACAAGTCTAGTTCAAGCATTCATCAAGGTGGAAGAGAAAGAAACAACAACAGAAAAAACACAAAAAACTTCAACAAAAACCCCAAAAAAAGTGAATTGAAGAGCACCAAACCACCGAGACAATCGGTGTGTAATCAAACAAACAAAACATCACTGTTAAAGAACAGATAAATCCCCAATATTTTTTTTTTCCACAGAAAACAACCAAAAAGTGGCAAGCTTTACACAAACTTTACACAAACTTACCAAACACTCACCCAAAAATTACTACAAACAGAACCTGAAGAAATCTAGAACAATGATAAGGCATCAGAACATTTCTTAATGTTTTACACCAGCCATGGCTACACAGAGAAGTACGCAGTGCTGATGGAATTTGTGACCGGCAATGGAGCTTGAGAAATATTTCAGCAAGACTAAATTTCAGCAGAGATTCCGGAAGCTTGGTTTACATTTCTGCAGCCTGACTGAAAATTTGTTAGCTTGGTTTGGAATGCGACAGAGAGGAACGACAATAGTCGAATAGGGAATACTTGAAGAATCAGCCTCTATATTAATGGGATTGTGAACATGGTGCGGGCCATTATTAATGATCCCATTATACTCAGGATTGAGAATTGTGAACCAAGCTTCATTCGAGTGGGACTCCTAATTTTGGGATTACGAACGTGGAGCGGGCCACTAATAGTGTTCCATTATTTTGAGGATTGTGAGGCAAGCTTTATTCGAGTGAAACTCTTAATTCTGGGATTATGAATGTGGTGCGGGCCACTAGTAATGATCCCATTATTTTGAGGATTGATGATTATGACAAAAGCTTTGTACGTGTGAGACTCTTAATTTCGGGATTGTGAACGTGGTGCGGGCCACTAGTAATTATCCCAATATTCTGAGGATTATGAAAAAACGATTTGTTCGAGTATTTTGGGAATATGAACATGGCGCGGGCCATTAGTAATGATTCCATAATACGGAGGAGATAACGTGCTGGTACGTCAGGATGACAGTTTCTTTGATTGAGACTCTTGGTTTTGGGGTCGTGAAAGTGGTGCGGGCCATTAGTATTGAACCCATTACCCTGAGGATCGTGAGATAAACTTGTACGTCTTACCAGAGGGAGGGAGGGAGGGCACCAAAATGTGACTCAAGAATTGTTTTGTTTACACCAGCCATGGCTACACAGAGAAACAGGCGGAGCTGATGGATTTTGTGACCGGCAATGGAGTCTCTAGAAACATTTCAGCAAGACTAAATTTCGACTGAGGCTCTGGAAGCTTGGGTAACATTTCCGCAGCTTGTTTGGGAATCTGGAAGCTTGGCTGAGTTTGTGGGAGGGAGGGAGGGTAACATAGGGAACCGAGAATGGAGGGAGGCCAATGGTCAAATGATAAAGGCTGAACGAACGAACCTCTTAATTTTGGGATTGTGAAAGTGTTCGGGCCACTAGTAGTGATCCCATAATACTGAGGATGGTGAGTGAAGCTTTTACATAGACCAGAGGGAGGGAGGAAGAGCATCGACATGTACTGGTACATTTTACCAGAGGGTGGGTGGGTCATAATGATCTAATGGTAAATGTTTGACGATGAACCTCTTGATTTTGGAATTGTGAAAATGGTGCGGGCCGCTAGTAATAAACCCATTTTCCTAAGGTTTGCGAAACGAACACCTTACATTAGACATTATGGGGTTAATATGATAAGAAGATGTTTGAGTTTCTGCTCTACATTGAATAGTGTAGTAATAATTTAGAGACGATACTAGGAGGTGAAACTAAAATAGAGCGTGCTTGGCTTGTGTACAAGCTCTCGATAACGAAATATCTGACTACATTTGGTGCTATGTACAAGAAGGTGAGAATAGTCAGGTTCATAATAGTAAATACTGTAGTGTGACTTCTAGTGCTGAAAATATGGAACTGATTTAGTACTTAATGAAATATAGATTATCTTCAAATAATTAAACAACACTAACTAAACATTCTTCCATCACTCCAATATAAGCTACACTATACTAGATACTACACTGTACTTGATTTTCTGCACAAATAGTACTATACGTTTGAACCGTTTTCTCTGGCCAATATTCTGATGGCAGGCTGGGTGATACCTTTAAATTTGTGTCATAGGGCATTATTATGTGACACTTAGCATAACCGTAATAAAAGCTTTTCATCTCTCGCTCTACCACACATGTTGAGCTCATAAGCATTACTGTGAGAGCATTGGTCACATTCCCTCCTGGTACCTCATACAATGATGGTAGAGGAGTGACACAATGGAATGACCATTGTTAGGATTAGACAGCGTAGGCTCAAAATACCTCAATAGGTAGAGCACTACTTATGGTGGATCTAACAGTGGGGACTTGACAAAATTTGTGTACTTGGAAGTTGATAAATTACTATTACTATTACTATTACTATTACTATTACTAGTTCAATACTATGGTCTAATCCTATGGTCTCTGGTCTATTATTAGTGTATTATTAGTTTATTACTACTACAAAATTTTGGTCTTTTATTTGGCCATACTAAGATAATCTTGAATCTTTGATGTACACTTCACTGTATTTCACTGTATAAGAGTACATTATATTTCACTTGAATAATATCAGCTATACAGTCTGAATCAGTCAGGTGCGCAACTAATTTGGTTCGCACCCGTGTGTCCCGCAATCACCGCAACCTCAATTTATCAGATCTCACTCACCTTTCCATTCACCACTACACCAATTTCGATATCCACACTAAAAAAAAAAGAAAATACACTTTGTCATGTCGGAATATCTTGGAAAACGTGGCATTATCTTGGTGGATCTTGTGGGAGCTGCTCTTGGTTCATATGGCCTCTCGTATCTCTCCACACAGGTGGTGCTTCCCCCACACTTGGCAGGCGCAGGACAGTGGCAGTTTCTTACCAACCTTTCGCTTGCCTTATCCATTTTGGTGTATATTCTAGGCATTGCTGCTCACGTGAAAAAGTCCCCTGCTCTTTTCGCCGTCAAAAATAACTTGCACCCAATAGCATTGGTGTTGGAGTCCGTGGTGACGGTGATTTATTGGCCTTTGCGGCTTATGTTCCTCCATATCCTCGTCAAAGACCCGACCCGCAAACTCATCCCGGTATTTGTGGATTTGTGTCTCCACTTTGTTCCGGTGGTGGTCTTACTTATAGACTTCTTCTTTTTTATGCCCCGGTGGAGCATCTTGCCGGCCGTGTCGGCGGTCACGTGCTTCGTCTTATCTGCAGTCTATTACATTTGGCTCAAGGTATTGGTCGATGTTGAGAGTGGTGCTGAGTATCCCTATAACTTTTTGAATGTGCCCACTGAGCTGCAAAGGGTGACCATTTTCGGTGTTGTTGCTTTTGTTGGTTTCCTTCTGTTCTGCGGCTTGAGGTGGTTGTACGATGTGGTGAAATCCCCCAGATCCCCAAAAAAAGATTTGTAATCCTTTAATCAACTTTGGAAATGGAGAAATGTTGAACAGTCATAGTCGACGATCTTAAAATGGAGAAAAAGTTCAAGGCCTTTGTTTGGAATCACATGAGACAATATAAAAGATCTCCTATGGAAGTCCTTCTGATGAATTCAAATTAATGAAAGAAGGCCTGGGATACTGATCTTTGGGATCAATTCTGCAGTAAGATATGGAACGTCGGGTTCTGTTTGTTGTTTTTACTGGCCCTCTTTCATGCTCAAATGAAGTAATAAAGCTGCATGAGTTTGGCAAGGTCAGTTTTGAAATTTTATTGGCATTTTTGAAGTAAAGGAAATGGTGACCTCCTCTCAAATCCAGGAACCTTGATTAATATGGAGTGCTGGTGATTTCGACCAAAAATAAAATATAAATAGGTCTTGTTAAGCCATGATTGGACCAGACTTCGTCTCATATTAATGTGTAGATTGGTGTATATTAGTCTAGCCAGTATATGCCCAATATGTAGTGTCAATGACTCCAGCAATAGAGCAAATTGACTGAAAAAAAAACCAAGTCTTGATCTGTCGTATGGTTAGCTGAAGTGAACTCAAAGGCACTCAGTCGTGACAGTAGTATTGGTAGTAATATTAAATGTGATAGTAAATAGGCTATATAATAGTATTAAATAAGGATTAGAATGTAAAGATGAAGATATATAAATTATTTTGAAAATAAGTTAGTGGGTCTGAAATCTGGAATTCCTTACGTTGTGGACACTTGGATCATCCTGGAGCGGTTTTACGCTTTACATCGCATACCCGTAACCTAGACTCATCCACGGTCAATATACACCCAAACAATTATGCAGAATTAGACAAGAATAATACAAAATTATGAACATTTGGTATACAATTAGTAAGGAATTTATACACAGTTAAGTTTTTAATACACAATGATTCCAAAATATTAGACAATTACAAAGAATTATACAAAACTATACAAAATTATACAGAATGATACACAATTAGTACCCACTTAGTCCACTATTGATACACAATGAATATAGAAATATTTCAAAATTTTTACACACGTAATACGCGTACATTCAATACACAATTATACACAATTATACACCTATTGATATACAGGAATCGATATTGATGGTGTCTTTTTCAAGAAATTCTACTTGTCAGTAGTGAATAATCCCAAAAGCAAGAATTAATTATAGTAGTAGAAAAAGTCATTATGGAGTACTTAAAGTAAGAGACCCACTTTGTTGCGCTTTGTCATCTACTAAAGCATAGACTGGAACGATTATGTATCTAAGTTATACTCAGAACTCTTATCAACTCAATGTCGTCTTTTATTCTATATCGTCTTATGTTACCGCCCGCTCCCTTTTTCCGCGGGACGTCGTCCACTCTCGTCTGTTCCTGCATATCACTGTTTCATCTGTCCTGCTTACATGCAGTCACATGGAACATGCAGTACACCAGAGATGTACTGGTTCCTCATGTTCCAACACACTTATCGGTGCGAGCTTATCGGTGCGAGCCATGAGCCATGCTTGAGCTTATATGCCTGAACTTGGCCAGGCTTATCAGTACACATCATCCAATCCTACATAGAATTATGAAACAGTAGTACTTTTTAAACATTCCATTTAAAATTATCATTAATGATCTACAAAAAACCAAGTTTTACATGAATAGAATTATATAAATATGGATGGATGGAATTCTGGTGTACAGGTTTGGTCCATGTGATGTACGGGTGAAGCGCATTTTCCGTCCATACCCCATACTCCACATGCTTCTACTTCTCTACGTTGCTGTGGCCACGTGTTTCCAGATCCCGTTAACTTGGAACTCCTTTGAGCCGCCGGTACGTGCACACTACTCTGAGTTTGCTCTTGCACAGCTCCCCGTAGATCTCAGTCCCTACCATGATAATGTGGTGATCCGAGTGCCCAAAACAGCGGAAATTTTGGCTCATTTCCGGGCCCAGGGACTCCGGATCTGGGGTTCGAACTCTGTGCAGAAAACCGTGGATATTCAGCTTCATCTGGACCAAATCGAGCCATTGATGACCCAATTTGGCCTTAAAAATCACGAGATCTTGATCAAAGACTTGCCCCAGGCCGTTTTTGAAACGTACCCGGAAAACCTTGTCAAAGGAGGGGTCCATGATTACCACGTGATGTCGTCTGAAGAATGGATGTCTCAAATAGACGAGACTATGACTGCGCAAGAGAAATTGGAAGCTGCAAGCGAGGTTTTTTTCAAACTGTACCGGCCCTTGGAGTCCATCAATGCATGGATGGAATTGCTCGTCCAAACATACCCGGATTTAGTCAAGGTGGAGAAAATCGGAGAAACTTACGAGGGAAGACCATTTAATGTATTGCACGTTTCTGTGCAGGACGACGATGTTTCCCACGACGAAAAGAAAACCGTGGTCGTCACCGGCGGTGTGCATGCACGTGAATGGGTTTCTGTGACCTCTGTTTTATACAGTGTGTACAGTTTCATCCAGCATTACGAGACCAATCCTGGAAATTGGGAAACGCTCGCCAAACTCGACTTTCTCTTCATCCCGGTTTCGAACCCCGATGGATACGAATATTCTTGGACCACCGACCGTTTGTGGAGGAAAAATAGACAGCCTCTGGAGAAAAAGATAGCAGAGCAAGAAAAGAAATCTGGTACCGTTGGCTCGTCTGATTGGACGGATTCCTGTGTGGGAATTGATATTGACCATTCGTACGATTTCCATTGGCAAGAATCGTCCGATACCGAATGTGGCGAGGAGTATGCAGGAAGCCGGCCATTTGAAGCATACGAACTGAGGCTCTGGGACACTTACCTCAATAGCACCAACGCAGACCACCGGATCTGGGGCTATGTGGACCTCCACTCTTACCTGCAGGAAATCCTTTATCCATATGCCTTTTCGTGTGAACAGCAGCCCAAGGATGAGGAAAACTTGATTGAGTTGGCGTATGGAATCTCCAAATCCATCCGGATGACCCTGGCAAAATTCTACAACGTGTTGCCTGCATGTATCGACCGGGACTCAGACTTAATCCCCGATATGGGCCTGGGCTCGGCCTTGGATTATATGTACCACCACAAATCGTACTGGGCGTACCAGATCAAGTTGAGGGATAATGGGCTGCACGGGTTTTTGTTGCCGGACAAATATATTATTCCGGTAGGCGAGGAGATTGCTGCTGGGTTGGAGTACTTCTGCCATTTCATACTCTCCGATGAGTGATGAGTATATGCAGGTTGATGGAGAAATTTCATCTACAAAATTTTAGAAATTAATTAGAACGTCTGCATTCTGACGATGTTACTATATGCAAGTTTACGAAATGTCTCTGGCACTAAGCCAGTTTCATCCAATGAACTAGCTTGCAGTACTCAACATATCCTCTGACAATGAATAATAAAGGGTATGCAAGTGTGTAATTATATACAGGTATTAGAGTATGTCCTTATATTTATTGAACAAGTCATCTCTGTCATCAGAAAAAGTTAGATATTCCTCTTAAATCTTGAAGACGATGAAATACTGCACGTGACCATCAATTCTGCATATTAGAATACTATAATTAGAATGAGTTTTCAAGGTCGCAAAAGATTTTTGTGTAGTGTAAAGGCAGTAAATAATACTAGTATGGCAACCAATTCCCCTAAGAAACCATTCCATGGGAGTTCAAAAGTGATGAAGGTTGAAGCTGTGGTAGGGTGTGCACTATGTGCAGTATTAGACACCTATATACAGTACAACAACATTTTCTGCAGTACTGCAATATGAGTGAGCACAACTTTGGCCTGCACAATCCAACCATTACCATGAAAGTAGTGGTCCAGAAAGTCAAGCAGGCATCGGTGACCGTAGAAGGTCAGGTGATCTCGGCGATCCAACGCGGCTTACTTCTTTTGGTTGGTATTTCCACGACCGACACCAGCGAAGACGTGACCAAAATGGTCAAGAAAGTAAGTGGGCTCCGTCTTTTCGAGGATTTCTCCAATGCCCCAGAGGTGGGCGAGTGGCAAGGTAAACCCTGGAGTGTGAGTTTGCTTCAAGATAAAGAATTCAAGGTTTTATCCGTATCGCAATTCACACTCTATGGAACCGTCAAAAAGGGCACCAAACCAGACTTTCACAAGGCAGCCAAGGGCCCAACTGCAATTCCACTCTATGGGGAGTTTTTGGAGCGGCTCGAGGCGGAGTTGGGAAAGGGCCGAGTTTTAGATGGCCAATTTGGCGCCATGATGGATGTCCTGTTGGTCAATGATGGGCCTGTAACCATTGTATGGGATACCAGAGAGAATACTCTTTAGTTAATGCAGGTGTTGGAGACCATAACTCCATTAATCTTGTTAACACTTTAAGGATTCTTTCAACATACCAAAATTCTCATCTTCAGAATCCTCCGATCTTTGAATGATTAGATAGATCACATGGTCTCATCAAGATAGAAGTACTCTTTTCCTCTAGTGGAGGTTAGAGGTACGGTTTCAGCGGACTGACTATAGAAGACATATTCATATGTATCCATGTCATAAATCTGAATTAACTGATCATTTCAGAAAAACACACGAGCCTGCATAGACTGTGAGGAGCACTCAGCCAGTATTAATTGATGCAATATGAAGGAAAATCAAGTGGAATTTAATAGCTCATAATGAATTGAACTTGAATGTTCAGGTATTGATAACTTCTTGTTTTGCTATTGTTTATTGCGTCACAGTACTGTAGTGCTATCCACACGTGACTAGCACTCTACCAATATTAGAGTATGCTGTCATTAGTTAGTAATATGTAGCCATTATATTAAGAGGCAGCTAACTGAGCTGCAGAATCTAATCGTATAGCCCTAGACATTTCCTTAATATTCAGCCTAAACCAACCCCTCATCCGGTTTTTGACATCAGGTTTTTGACATCAAGAATAACAATCATGATCTCAAACGAGTAGTAACTCACAAAAAGCATTTCTTCCTTGAATGTTTAGTCAATAAAGTCAATAACTCAAAATACTCTGCATCTTTCAGTTGTCAGGACTTTATCAGTACCCTTCATCATTACTAGTAAAGCACCAGTACTAAATTGTAGTAAGTCCTAGGTGTGATCCATAGAGTGAAGTCTGTGATTCCCCAAAAAAGTTCCCAATCAAAGAAACTTCCAGTCACGATTTTTCATGGTACCTAAAAAATTAGATGTAATTCCAGGAGGTGCGATCGGGTCTCTTTTATATTCGCATGGCTGCAAAAGATGAAACTCCCCTTACAAGTCGCATGCATGAGCTGCGAATATATAAGAAGCAGTCCTCCCCCTCTTTTTCCATACCCTTTTTTTCCATACCCCTTTTTTTCTCACCCAAGTACCTCAGCAGTCCAAAGGTTTCCCGGAGGTATCCACTTTAGATTCAACACCTCTATTAACATGAAGAATAATACTTTATAGTGTTACCAATTAACAGTCAAGTTACTAGTTAACGAATTACCAGTCACCAATTTACTAGTACAATACAGCTTACTTATCTACAATGTACTATTTTACTACAAATGAATAGTACAACATAAATCAATAGTCCGTTTGTTAACGCCAGATCCGCAACGACAGTTGCGACACCAGGAGAACCTGTGATTAACCATGGGGTAATATCTAGTGGACTGTTCGTACTATAAGAAACTGTCCTCATAGTCTCATCAAGATGTTTAAACACTGCAAGAGAAGAGTTTACTTCTGGAGGATGAGAAGAGTTGTCAGTGTCCATTGCAGTATTGTCAGTACGAGATCTTTTGGTGGGTCTGATTCTTGGAGGCATCTTGATATACCCCTAGCAGTTGATATTTGACTAAGTTATTCAATAATAAAATGAGGCAAAGTCTCCCTTATATATGAGGAGATTTGACTTTCACCATTCCCTCAATTATAGCAACAATTGAGGCAATTTCCTGGTACAAAAAAACTGTACTAGTTCAATATATATGGGAGTGGAGGAAGGATAGACAGACCAACTTTTTACTGCAGTGCTTCTGTTATAGCAGTAGACCAAGTCTTTCATTGACCAGATTCTAGTGAAGCCCTAGAAGGTAAGTGACAAGGAATTACTTGGTTATAAGCATTGTTCAAGGATACCATGTTGGTATTTCATATATTTTCCAATGTCTATTCTATTACCCAATTGAGGCTACGGGATCCCGTATGTGCTGAGATTACCAGAAGTTAGGGCTAGTTCTTGGGAAACCCGTTGGATGTACAGGAAAACGGAGACCCATATGCTCCGCTTTGGTAGTTCAACACAATGCTATCGATGGTAGCATAAGTGCCGGGCCCAAAAATATAAAGGCCAACAATGATCAAGGCCACATTGATGAACATCTCCACACGCACCAAAAGCGAGGCTTGCTTGAAATAGGGCCAGAACAGAAAGCCCGGGTCCTTGTGCTGTTTCAAACGGAAATATGCCACACCCCAGAAAACAAAGCCAAACCAACAGTCAAATAAGGACGACATCAATGAAAGCAAATCGGAGAAAAACGGAATCACCTGTGCCAAAACAAATGCTAACACCCACAAAAAGAGGTTCAAGCCGGCCCACGTGACCCAGCCCACCACAGTATGCGAGTTTCTATTGACTGAACCTTCCTGGAAGATCTGGAGAAACACAAACTGCGACAGCACATTCAGGTAAAGTGAGCCTAAGAAGATGATGGTGGGCAAGGCAAACGAAAAGGCGATTTTGCGGTAGTTTCCAATCAAAGAGCCAAATGCAGGTGCCAACACTCCATCGCCAACATAAACATAGATGATGGAGCCGGCCAAGGCAAATGTCACAAGCTCAGCCACCGTCACTATGTACAAGGCCTTTTTAAAGTCCTTGGGCTCACGCATCTGCAGGATAAATGAAGGGTACGTGATCTGGCCCACAAAAGTATACACGATGTTGAGGAAGGCCTCCATTCCCGAAACATAAGTGGTGACTTTTGGAGGGGTCACGTGCCACACGGGTTCAGTGGCCGGGTGTTGGATTCCAGCAAACACCATAGCCAAAACCACGGCTATAAACATGGTGGCTGCGGAAAAGTAACCGATTCCAGACATATGGGAAAAGGTCCTCGGGAGCGAAATAAGGAAGCAGATCACCAACGTCACCACCGAGTACACAATGGAACACACGCCCGAATTGTAATTATCGGTGATGGTGTTGAAGTATTTTGCACCAATCAAAACATGGAGCGCCTGGATTAAGGTGTTATTGAGGATAAAGCACACGGCAGTGGCGTACCATACCCACCGGTAGCCACCAAACAAGTGCTGGCCAATATCACACACATTGGTCAAATGGGGATACGCAATGCAATAGTCGGTGATGATGAGCCCTGTGTATAGCACGGTGAGCGAGATCAAGGCAGTCAAAATGAGACCGGGCACGAGTCCTAAAACCGAATATGACCATGGGAACGACATGATGGCAAGGCAAATGTACTCGGAAAATAGAAGGCCTGCTGCTTTTTGCCACAGACAATTGCGGTAGTCGATTGAAGGAGCATCGGCCTCAGCGAAGGAGATTTTATCGGAGGAATTATAGAAGTCGTTTTCTTTTTCTCCAATTGGAGTGGAATCCTGCAAAGGAGCAGCAGCAGATTTATTTGAACTCATGATTGAAAAATCTTTACTGACAAAAACAGGAAGGAACCAGAAACTGAGGAATAGATCAAAAAAAATGAAGATACAGGGAATTTGCAGTTGGTATAGAACAGGGACCCAAGGACCTAATAAGGTATTAACAGGGAACAAAAATTACCAAACCAAAAATTGGCAAAGTATATCGACCAGGGAATTAAACAAAGGAATAGACCAGGAGACAGACCAGATAGAATACCGAGGATATCAATAGCACCAGCAAACAGACTATGGAATGATCACAATGAGTACCAGAATCAGGATGAGATTAGATTGATACAAGAATCACAAGAATCAGAATCAGATCAATATGGGAAAACTGAGGAAGACTGGAGAAGACTGGGAGGATTGGGACAAGAAAACCAGTGACCAAATGTGACCAAAGTGACCAAATGTGATGGAAATGAGGACCAAATGAGAAGTTTGACCGAATTAGGAAGTTTGAGCGGACGGGGCCGAATTAGGCAGGATTCAGTCTGGATTTCTGAGGACGTAATACTACGAAGACATGGGAAAGTGAGCCTTTTAAAGGACCTGGCTTGAATATATGGCTGCGCGAGAAGAGCACGCGGATGGGGCGCCTGGCCTTAATTCTGGCCAATGCATGGTTGTGCGTTGTGTTTCCATGCTGGGAGTGCATACAAGGGTAATTTAAGTTGAAATTGAGGTGAAATTGAGGTGAAATTTGGGCAAATTAGGTAAGGACTGCACACAGGCACAGCACGTCACCCCGACCTCCAGTCACGTGCACTTGGACCCTCCTCCTCATCGCCGGCCACTACCACCACCAAACTTTTGCAGGAGGTTTGAATGGTTAAAATTTTATGGTACTGCATATAATGCCACTTCGAGGAGTCTTTTTTTGTTTCTTTGCTTGTTCTCCATTTTCTTGTTATTTTTTTTTGGAATTGCTGGGTGGGCCGGAACACCGTTTCTTTCTGCAGTGCCCCACCCCCGATGGCGGTCTGATGTGGCTCATGCCGTGCCCAGGGCTCGTGACCACTCGCACCTCGGAACGGAAAACATATCGGATTCCGTGCTACTTCCGAGGAATGTCGCAATAGCACATACAGTCCTCTGGGTTGGCGGATGCACAGACTATTCACTTAGTCATGATCCGTGCATAGGACTACAGCTCTGAAAATGCACTGTTCAGCCGTTAGTCTAGCCGTTTCAGACCATGTTACATTCAGGTTTCATAAACGTTTCAGAAGCGTTTCAGAAGTGTTCATAAGCGTTTCATAAGCGTTTTAGAGGTGTTTCGGGGGCTTAAAGTGTTCCAGGTGTTCGAGTTTATTCAGACGTGTTCCACGGGTGTTTGACAAGAGCTTGAGTGTTTCATCTGCTTCAGACAATCTTCATATTAGTTGTGGACGTCGATTTTATGGCTTGGCATCTGTCAGACTGTGGTGTGCACGTGATTTAGTATATTTCGAGTGACCTGTATACAAACACCCCCTTTTTAAAAAAGAAATCAACTCCTTTTGAAACTCTTGTGTCTAGAATCCGGGTCTGCTATGATTGAACCAAAGAATACGAGCCGGGCTTGGGTGCAGGAATGACACTGACTATTCTGGGCAGACTTGAGCGGCAAAAACCGATGCAGGTGTAACCGTCACACAAATTCCCGACCTGCATGGTACAAGCAGTGTGGGATACGACTTTTTGTTATGCCCCACGTGATCATGGGCTTGAACACGTGATAATAAATGAGTCACGTGCACAATATCACATGATCATGATATCACATTATATGCAATACAACATACACAATCCTGCATACGCCCTAACATCAACAGGTGCATTCTTCCTCTAAACAGTAGTCGTGCCTGGATGTCACGCTACCTCTGTTTATGTGGCGAAGATGTGGATCCCCAGACCAAGCTTCCCCGGAATAGGGGCACGTCGAACCTCCATCGACCCTCGGATCTCTACTTTTGCCCCCGGTGCCATGCCCTTAAGTGCGTTCACTGTTGCACCGTAGCAGTGGAGTGCAAGTACTGCCCGTCCTGCATGGCAGACTATTCCGACCATCCGGGGTTGACCCGCTGCACCAAGAACTGCTTCCAGTGCCCGGAATGCCGGTCTCCCCTCGATATTGAAATCCACGACTTGGAGGTGCAGTCGTGCAAGGGCAAAAAGTTCACTTTTGCTTGTGTGTACTGCACATACTCTTACCAGACCCGGTTCATCTCCAAGCCTGCATCTTTGACGACTATTTTGAAGAATGAACGGCCTCTGTACTTTTCCCAGCTCCACGCTAAGTACTCACTCCGACACCGGCTATATGCAGGACAACCTGATTCTGAAATCAAGAATGCACCCAAAACCCTTTACCCAAAGAAGAGTGCACATAAAGAAGCGTCTTCAAAAAGTGAAAAGAAAAAGGCTTCTCTTGAGACACGTGAGCCGTTTTCAGTTACCCCCGAAGTTGTTTCAAAAATGCACCAGCTCAATGTGAACCCAGAGCACGTGATGGACGAGCGGGACTCGTTGGTTTACCGAATGGAGCAAATCGAAGCTCGGCCGGTGGATATCGAGGGTGATTTCCGAGCCAGTTCCGAGGTTCGGCTTCCGGTGGGTAATCATTTATATGCCAAAAAGTCGTATACGTGCAGTGTATGCAGTACGCGGCTTTGTATGCCGGTCGCAGACCCTCGTCTGATGAAGTACTTGACCAAGGAAGTGGCCCCCGATGTTGTGCCTGCAGTCAGCGTGAAACGGAAGAGTATTAGAGCTAAAGGGGGAATGAAAGAAGGTGTTCCTGCACATAAGACAGGCCTGGGCGCCGAGCTGGAAGACCCCGAGGAAACTCCAAATGGCGTGTCCTGCACATTGAGCATGGTCAACCCACTCCTCAACTCCATCAACGTCACCGTCTCCCTGGGTCAAGTGCCGGCTGAACTTGCTAGTATTGTGGGCCTGCACACAGTCGCCTCTGTCGCTTTGCCCGTGACTTCCTTCACCATTGGCCCTCGGCAGGAGAAAGCAAAGGTGTTGGATGCAGTACCGTCGGTATATTTGACTGATGCCACCCCAGTGTCACGTGCAGAAAAGCTCACACGTACTATTCGGAATGAACTGAATAGCGGTATTTTGGAGAAAGGTTTTAATTGGGTCAGTGTGCCGTTGAATGTGCTTCTATGCAGGACAGAAGGTTTCAAAACGGAAACTTCCCAGGGTCTGTCACCTCTTAATGTGGGAGTTTATGTGACGGTAGAAACCCGTGCACCTGACGCCTGGGTGGCCAGTGGCAAGTGTAAGAAATCATTGAAATATGGTTTCTGGGCGGTGTGTGAAGTGGAGGATTGTACAGAGTAAGTGTGAACTCCGTACCTCCCATTAGTACAAGCATTCCATAGAATCCCCAAGTCATATAAGGTATGTGCATAACCCAAGATCCTTACTTCTAGACTTCATAAGACCAATTATATCTGATGCAGTCCATAGAGCTCCGTACCTCTCGAACAATATAGTCAAGGACTTTAATCTACATCTATGTATCTTGAGGTAAACGTATACGAAATGTAGTTTAACCACGAATTATGCATTTGTCATAATTCTTGTGCCTAATTCCTAAGCTATTTGGTTAGTGGGGATTTTTTTGTATCAGGGTATAACTGTCTTATATTGTAAAACTACTAAAGAAATGCCATAATACAGACAACTAGATTAAATGAATAACAAAAGAATACCTTTTTCTCCACGAAAAGCACACCTCGCCCGAAATAGAATAAAGCCACCATTAGATCACAGTTGGTTTGCTAGAATAGCATTTTGCAATCCAAGTCCATAGCGTTACATCCATAGCATTACATCTTCTCTCAGCCACATAGACTGCCATACCCTTGAATGAATTAGTCAGCCATACAAATAAACTCAGATTTTTGCCAGGCACGTATTCATCAGACACAAGCACATTTTTGCAATATAATCCAAGCACATGTTTGTCACAGTAAACGACTTCATTCTTCATAAAGGCCAAGCTCAGATCCAGCGTATTAATCTTCACATTTAGACACATCCACGATCACCATTCAAGTTAGAAACAAGCATCTTCCCTCTCAGATCCATGAGTTCAAGCCAGCTCATGTTAATGCATATTTGTCACTGGTTTTCCAGTAGTTGAGTTGACATGCTGGAGGTAAATTTCCACATCATAACAGAACTCATTTATGCTTTCGGTGGAGATCACTTGAGCATCGGCAGGCTCGCTCCAGCACGAATAGAAGTCGGCATTTATGAGCTTCCCAGTAGCATCCATTTTCAATTCAATCCGAGAAATATTCAGACCGAACGCAAATAAACTGTTATAGAGTCCAAAGTACCCGTCGGTGGATGTACCCCAACTTTTAGCGTACTGACCTCCTTCCAAGTAGAACTCAACTGGGTTGGCCGGCCCAAACTGATAGAACATCATACTGTGATCAGTTCCAAAATATGGAAAAACATCCGCCGAGAGAGGAATCTTTGCACCATTTCAACAAAGAACACATATGGCAAGTCTAGAGCCACCGATGGAGGACTCAGTTCAGTTCTTGCCAGAGACACTTTGTTATTTTCCCGCAATATTTCATTTTCTTTGAAAGATTTTGCTGTTCTTCCTTTCTCAGACAAATTCCTTTTCTCATCCTTAAGGACTTGATTTCCAGACTCAACTGAAGACTCAGACTCACTGAACACCGGTTTCCTAGTATCTGGGTTATAACGCAAGAAGTAGATCTCCACACCATTACAATACTCATTGATGCTGTCAATAGAAATCACTTCATTATTGTAGTTGTCCAAGCACGAGTAGTAATTTGCATTTTTGACTTTCCCTTCAGCATCCAACCACAATTTTGTCCGTGAGATATCGGGACCAAACACAACGAGGTTTTCATGGATGCCAAAGTACCCGTCAGTGGATGTGTTGAAACTGAGAGCATGGTCACCTTCCTTGGTAAACTTTACAGGCTCGTCAGCCTCATACTCATAATACATCACACTGAAATTACTTCCGTAATGGGAAATCACCCGGGCAGAGAGAGGCGTCATAACTCCATCAAGTTTTGCAAAGAACATATATGGCAATTTTCGAGGAGCCATGGAGTGGGGTTTCTGTTCTTCTTGTTGTTCCAGGGATACTTTATCTTTCTCAAACTCATTCTTTCTTCCTTTCTCAGGTACATTCTCTTTCTCAGGTACATTCTCTTTCTCAGGAGAAAGCTTACCTATCATGGCATTTGCAGCTTCTCTGTCATTATTTAAGAGGTAAATATCCACCGAAAAACAATACAGAAAAACCCTAAATGTGGTAATGAGCAGAACACCATCCAGAGCTTCGCATGAGTAGTAATCAGCACCGGTGAGTTTCCCATCACTATCCAACAGCAAATCAGTCCCACGGAGAGTGGGACCGTAGACAAGTGTCTGATCATGTATTCCAAGATACCCATCATTGGAAGTGTTCTGGCTGACAACATAGATACCGTCCATGTTGAATTCAACAGCATCGCTAGTATTGCGCCCGTAACACATTGCACTGTATTTAAGCCCGTTATGTGGGTACACACGGGCTCCAAGAGGTACCATATTACCAGCAATTTTTGCAAACAACACATAAGGCAAGTCTTGAGCAATGGTTGGATTATTCAGTTCAGGTTTTTTGAGAGACACCTTATTTTCTCCCAAAGACGCTTTCCAGAATACCTCACTTTCATGTTCTTCGGTCTTCTTTCCTTCCTTAGGTACATTCTTTTTCTCCGAAGGTAGTCCCGCAATTTCGGTTTCCTCATGTAAAAGGTAGAGCTCCACCTCAAAACAGTGTGGAAAAAACCTAGTTGTGGTGATAAGATGAACAGTTTGAAAGAGATCACACGAGAAGTACTGTGCATTGCGAACCCTCCGATTCTCATCCAACATCAAATCAGTAGCAGGGACCTGAGGGCCAAAAGTAAGCATCAGACGAAAAATACCAGCGTACCCATTATTCGAAGTGTCCAAACTCCAAGCGCAGTTACCAACCATTTCGAGCTCAACAGGATTGTCAACACTAGGTCCGTAACACAACGTGTTATAATCAACTCCATCACGTGTATATACACGGGCTCCAAGAGCGTGCTTGGTATCACCAATCTTTGCAAAAAACATATATGGCCAATTCCGGGACACGTTTAAAGGTTTGATTACTTCATTCTGTCCCTGGGTTGCTTTATCTTTCCTAATCACACTCTTCCTTCCTTTCTCAGATGCGTTATTTTTTAGAGAGACAAGTGCATCTGACATGGCATTGGAAGCTTCCCTTTCAGTTAAGAGATAGAGGTCCACCTAAAAACACCATGGATGGAGACTGATTGTAAAAATAATTTGCATATCGTTAGTACTCTTGCATGAAAAGTATTGAGCATTCCGGACCCTCCTATTCCCATCCAACATCAAATTGGTTGGAGGCACATAAGGTCCGAAAACAAATGTCCGATCGAAGATTCCAGCATACCCATTTAAGGGTTGTCCCTGGCTATAAGCGCCGTTACCCACTATCTTGAACTGAACTGGAGGAGTTAATGCGTATCCATAACACAACACACCGTAATAATTGTAATTATGCATCATATAACGGCCTTCAAGAGGCACCTTTAAACCAAGGAAATCTGAATAGAAAAAATATGGTGGGTTCTCGTTCACATGTGGAGGACTCAATTCAGTGTTTTCCAGAGACACCTTATCTTCACCTTTTTCAAACGCTTTCTTTCCCAGCACTATCTTATTTTGTTTCTCAGATGTGTTCTCATTCTCAGGTGAATGCTTCATCAAGGAACTCGCAGCTTCTGTATCGTAATGCCGGAGGTAGATGTCCACTTGAAAGCAGGACATTAAAAGCCTACGCGAGTGAATGACTTGAACATCCCCGATGCCATAACATGAGAAGTAATTTCCATTGCGGACTCTGCCATTCTCGTCCAACCTCAAGTCAGTAGCAGGGACATGAGGACCAAAAGTAAGAGTCTCATGGTATACTCCAACGTACCCATTATGTGTTGTGTCAATGCTGACAGCGGCGTTACCCACCAAGTTGAACTCAACAGGATCGTCAATACCAGGTCCGTAACACATAGAGCTGTATTGATATCCATGATCGAAATAGGATTGGGATCCAAGAGCCACCATAGTTTCACCGATCTTTGCAAACAATACATATGGCCAGTTCCGGGACACGGATAAGGAATTCTTTTTTTCTCTCTGCAGGTCCATCACGGACCCAGTTTCTCTTTCGTGGTAATAGTGAATTTCCTCCTTGGAGCAATGAGAAGATGATATGTGGTCAGTAATGGAGTTCATGCCGTGGACACTCGAGCAAGATTTGTATATCGAATGGACCCTCATTTGGTCATTGTGCTTAAATTTGGTGTGGTGCACAGCAGGGCCCATGGTAAATGGGTTGTCATGAATCCCCATGCCCTCATCAGTAGATCTGTCTGCGCTGAAATCGTTGGCCTTTTGGGAGGTGAACTCATCAGCTTTGGAAGAGTCCCCATGAGGAAGAGCACTGATGTCGGTCTTGATTTCCCGAAGAGCTTTGTGCGAGAAGGGCATAAACTTGTCATTATGTTTTGCAAAAAAGGCCATGGCAAGTCACGGTCTTTCTCAACGTCTTTCTCAACGTCTTTCTCAACATCTTCCTTAACATCGTTTCCAGACCTATGCCCAGTCATCTGAGAAATCAAAGATGCCTTTTTTTGAGGCAAGAGATAAATATCCACATCAAAGCAATTTGCAAGGTATGGGTTCTTCATCTCGTAATATATCCTGTGTACCTCGCTGCCAGGGGACACTTGGCACGAATAAAAACGTCCATTCATGAGCTTGTTGTCACTATCCAATTGCAATGGAGCCGGTTCGACAGTAGAGCCGAACACAAATAGGAACTTAACAAACCCAATCGCATTCCGGTTGGAAGCGTAAGCATAGTTATCTTCTGTTAAGGTGAACCTGACAGGGAAGGCCCGTGGATCTCCATAAGAAAAGATATTCATATCCCCAGATTCTTTATTCATATCCCCAAATTCTGTGAAGGTAGTTCCGGAAAGGGGCATCAAAGTGTCATTAACCTTAGCAAAGAAGGCTAATGGCCTAACGGAGTCTGCCCAAGCAGTTGCCATCATAAGGTAGGCAAAAAACAAGTGAATAGCATTCATGATGGCGACCTCCAGAGAGAAAAAAGCCCTATTTTATATATCTGCCAAGGGGTGCCTTAGCAGTCAGGTATTGCCGAACAATAGCTATGGGAAAGTGATGTTTTTTTGGGGCCGTTGCATACTACCTGTATGGACTCCATCGGATCTTTTGCCCTTTTTCCGTTCTTTGACTTTGAAATTGATACCTGTAACCGCCAAGAACCGAGGTCCATTCAGCAGAAGTTTCAAATCAGTAATAATCCGCTCAAAATTGTCGCCTGTTTTCTTTTCCACAGAGTAAATTCCCGGTTGATAACCATGGTGATTGGTTATTGGTCATGCCGTAATCACACTACAAGCAAATCAGATGTTTTAACAAAAAATTAAGGTTTCCATCTCTTGAAAGTGGGAAATTATTAGCGTAAATAGAAATGGGATATAACTATCTTAGCAAAAAATTGTAGGTCAGTAAATGAATATAGTCTTGACTGGTTATTACGATGTGAAGGAGCTTTTACCTACTGGTTTGCTTGGCTTTACAGCATATCTAAGAGAAAGATGGAGGGTTATAGTTGACCTACGGTTAAACAGTGCATGTGTGGTCACGTGACGTGTTGCACTGAACTATTGAGCGTTCTCCTTTATGTTGAACGTGAGGAATCAGTACATCTCTGATGTACTGCACGTTCCATGTGACTGCATGTAAGCAGGACAGATGAAACAGTGATATGCAGGAATATGCGATGAGTGGACGACGTCCCGCGAAAAAAGGAACTGGCGGTAAGATTACAGGGGATAGAAAAAGGGGACGAGGCTGTATTTTATGAGAGTTCTTAGTATAGCTTAGATACAGATAAGAATAACCGCTCCAGTTTATGCGTTAGTAGATTACAAAGCTCAATACTTTACACTTGTGTATACAGGAATGCAAGTTGTAGATTAGACAACACATGTTCCGCAACGATAGTTGGGGCACCAGGTGGACCATAGATTAACCATGGTGTAATGT
>NKZK01000410.1:0-98486 GCA_002370145.1 [Candida] ipomoeae | reverse complement strand
CACTACTAGTACTACTACTACTAGTATACACTACTAGTACTACTACTACTAGTATACACTACTAGTACTACTACTACTACTGTCTGACTACTGACTGACTACTTCTACTGATGTCAGGGTTTTGGACCACGGATGCAGATGGGTGCATGAATAATGGCATGCTCACAGATTTCGTACCATTGTCTGATGATCATGCGTGACATGGAAAGCTTTATTTCTCTTCGCTTTGAAACCGCTTGTTTTCAAGAGCTTTCTCAATCAGAATAAAATTTAATATTTATCCCCCTTGGTGCTGCCACTGCATTGGCACATCCAAAGTTGCTATGAGTGTTTTTCGCAAAGGTCAATGAAACGATTTTTGCACTCTCTGGAATGTATCTTGGAGAACGTTTTGGATATAGGAGCATGTTTACTTATGGAGATTTTTTCGGTATTCCTTTTGAGTTCACCCTCCAAGTCAACCAAGCTTATACTATTCGAGAATCATACCGGCAGACTGTGGGATTTCGTGCAGGCCAACTAGTGCTTGGTGCTAGAGTGATTCCTACAAACTTGACTTTGGACAGTAACTGGAAGCTTGGGCGTGGTCCGTTTTACTCGTGTCATTCAATGAGTGGTCCAGCACGTGTAATTATGCTTGGGATTCCAACACTACTACTAGAATCAAATAACCTCTACTGTCCATGGGTCTTCCCGACCCATCCGGGATTTGAGCCTACGATTCCTGATCAATTGCAGGCAGCCACTAAGGCCAGCAGTTGACTACGATGACCCGCAGTCAACGATTTAAGTGGCCCGATATAGATCATACCCATGACCCGTTCCATTAACTCAGCTCATTTTCATACAGGATTGCTTTTCATAAATTACTCCTCTTATCTAATCACTATGAACGATATCATATAATATAATTATGATGTTATTATAAAATGTTATCATGGTCTTATCGTGAAAGGTAGTCACCTGATTCCACCGCACCTGCACATACCTTCGCCCAATGTGTCAACTAATTCTCCGGCATTCGGCCATGCAGCACCCATGTCATCCGGCAGCAAGTGGTCCGTGATCCATTGCCAATTACTCATGAAACGGCCCACAAACATTCCTAAAATCTGTACATCTCACTACCTCACTATCACTATAATACTGTAACTCCACCACTCATCACACTGACCACTACTCTACTGGTACCACTACTCTACCACTACTGTACTAGCACCACTACTGACACTGTACTATCTCTGCTGTTACCACTAGGTGTACTAATTTATTCTAATTTCCTACCTACTAACCACTACTCTTCTAAACCTACTATGACCATATTAAAAATTGTCGGGGCAATAATACTTGCTTTGGTGGTGTGGGGGGGGAGTGCATGTGGGCGCGAGATAGCCCGAAATTGTTCCGACTCCACACATATATAAACCGCAACCTCCGCTGCTACTCCCACCCCAAACCACCAAATAAACACCACACCCTAAACTCGTAGTAAACCATGCCCCACGAAATTTACGACTACCCCTTGGACAAGCTCGAGGCCTTGGAGGGTGACAACATAGTGTTCCCCCATTTCGACTCGGAAGTGGCGTGGAAAATCGGAACCCATGCCAGGCAATTGGCCCAGGAGTTTCTGAAACCCATTCTTATTGATGTGACGTTTCCCAGTGGGCAGGTTGCGTTCCATGCCGCGTCGAAAAATGGCGCGATTCTCGACAACGACCACTGGGTGCGCAGAAAGCAGCGGACGGTATTCCGGTTTGGGAAGTCGTCATTTTACGTTGGCCGCAAGTTGGCCGGGAAAGTCAAGGCCGACCCGTCCATGACGCTTGAAAAGGCGTTTTTCATCGACCCCTTGGAGTATGCCACGCATGGAGGCTCGGTGCCCATTCGCATTGCTGGCTTTGACGGCGTGGTGGGTGCTCTTACCATCAGCGGCTTGGCCCAGGAGGAGGACCATCTTTTTGCCTTGAAGGTATTGCAGGAAGTCAACAAGCAGGTGTAAGAGAGAGAGAGAGAAGATGTTATAGGAGGTCAGATTATGGTCATGACCATTTCATAATTAGAGTCCAAGAGGTGACTACAATAGAGTCTGACAAAAACTACATATACGAGATGGTTGAACAATAGAGATCAAATGCATCAGATATGGAGCTCTCAACAGATGAGTAGGTGAGTATAAGCTTCTGTGAATAGCAGAGATCAATTATTTGGGTACTTAGTGTAGCAAGTCAGATTACAGTATTGCAACAATTGGTCAAATATATGATGAAGTGAGAATACTCTAGGTCAGAGGGGACTAGGTCTATGTGTATGTCTATGTGTTTGTTTATGTCTATGACTGACAATACTGAATATACTATTAATACTGTCCATACTGCCTATATCAACTATACCAACTATACTGTCTATGTCTGTTTGTATGTACTAACTATGTCTCTCAGTCAGTCATTCAGTCTATACTACTTATGTTTGTCTATACTGACTATGTCTGTCTGTATATGGTGACTATATTGACTATACTGACTACACGACTTTATTGACTTTATTGACTATACTGACTATGCTGAATACATATACTAACTATATCTATGCTGTTTTAACCAACTATAATGAACATACCAATTCTACTAACTGTATCTATGTCTGTTTAGACTAAGTATGTCCTTCTGTTGTCCTTTTGTTGTCTGTCTGTCTGTCTGTCTGTCTGTCTGTCTGTCTATGTCTATGTCCATGTCTATGGACTACACTGACTAAATTAGTATACCGAGTGTAATAAATACAAACTATGGCTATGTATGTCAGTGTATTCTAAGTGAACTACTCCAGCCATGGCAGTCCAGGTGTATACAAGTCAAGTCTTAAGTATAGTAAGTACTCAAGAAAGTCAGGATCTGAGAGAAGTATGGAGTGAGGTACTAAGATCATGTGAAGACCAGTGGCTCTAGGTCTAGTAGTTGGTGTGTAGTTATGGTGACTGATCAGATACTTCGAGTCAATTTCTATACTATTTCTTAGACTGGGAATAGCCATACCATGATTTTGACTGAGTATCCTTACTCTTTACGTTTCTGGACTTTCTCCATTTACTTTCTTCTTGGAATACACTCTGATACTTCTGTGACTGGGTAGGTACTCCTCTGATTGGTAAGCTCTAAGTCTGGTGGTATTAGCAGTAGTATACTCCACATAGCCGTGTACTCTACTATTCATAGTATCAGGGTAGAATGTATGGAGGACTAGTGTTGACAGTTACCTTCTCTGTTGGACCTCTGCTCGTCTAGGAGTAGCATCATGTCAATATAAAGTCTACCAAGGCATCAACACTGGGATAGTCCCCAATAACTATCCTAGAATATTTAGGTACTACAGTGCAATAACCCTAACACTAGTCAGACGAAGTCTATACCCTAACTTATAAGCTATAGGTCTAAATCCCAAGTTCTAGTAAGTGAAGTAAATCAATAGTCTGGTAAGTGTACAATCTACAATCTATAATCTATAATCTATAATCTATAATTTTATCAGTGCATAAGCTACAAGTCATGAGTAAAAACCTAGGCTGTCTGAGGATGCTTAGTTTCCGTAGAGTTTGAGAGACTTAGATTCAAAGCTTTAGTGTTATCATGCACTTCAGGATCCAGAATTGCTCTACAGATATGGTCAACGGGTAGTAATGTGCCGATATCATAGGCCAAGCCCCAGATTCCAAGTACCCACCGTTAATAGTGTGATCACTACATAACAAAGAAGACATTGGATACTGAATGACTGAATGACTGATTCAAGATGTATGAAGATGAATGTCATTATGGATTCATCTAATTCTGGAACTTGAAGGTGGGTTTAGCAATCCTTGAGTGTCTTATTGCCTCCTTTCAATTACTTGTCTATTCCTTTTCCCTGTCTGTTATGCTGTCTTAGTCCAGTTGAGGCTCGAAGGCTTACGTGGTAAGACAATTGATATTAGTACTATTTTATATCATCATAGGTGATCATGCATGTAATATGTGGTGATAATCATGTGACCATATAGACTCTAAGATGAGTCCAGACTCTGTATTACGTCCAGTACATAGCAGTCATAGCAGGCATAGCGGTCATACCTATTCATAGTGCAGTATGGTGTCTTATAGTATAGTATAGTATAGTATGGAGTAGTGTAGTATAGTGTAGTATGGAGTAGTATAGCATGGATTAGTATAATATGGTGTAGTGTAGTATGGAGTAGTGCAAAGATCATCAAGAATGCGATTGCCAAGTTCCTCCAAACTTTTCCAGAGAATGAGAAATTGATACGGGCAGAACGCTTAATCGAAAACAATCAGATCCCTCACGGATCTACGGAGCAAGGGTCCGACAGAGCACGACAAGCAGCTTCCGAAGAAGCCATTCTCAGTGCTGTGAAGAACGCTGATGACAGCGAGTCCTCTGACGAAGTCGAGGTCACTGGGTTCATCAACTCTCTCCATTCTCGTGTCATGAGTGACATCATCATTGGTCTTTCCGATGGAGAGACCGTTCCATTTGCATTGACCGCGGGCTTGTCCTCCCTGGGCTCGTCCAAGCTTGTTATCACTGGTTGTATGGCCTAATTGGTCTCCGGTGCCACTTCTATGAGCTTTAGTATGAAGTAGTACAGTATGGAGTAGTCTAGTATGGAGTAGTATAGTACGGAGTAGTATAATATGGAGTAGTATAATATGATGTAGTATAGTATGGTGTCACTACCATTCCAACTGGGGTGTTACATAAGTCCCAAAAATTGTGAGAATGTAATACACTCTATATATAGCTCAGAATTTGATATATACCAAAGATCTTACCATTATATTAATTAACTACCGTTATTGCCTGAGTACTCCTGACTAAAGAACCTTCCCTAACAACTCCTCGTAACAATTCCTCGTAACAATTCATCCTAACAATTTTCTCAACTATAGTCCACATCTCTGTGAAATCATAGTCCAACTGCAATATTTTAGTCCCTATTCTGTCACATTTCTGGGCACTTCCTTGGGACTGGGACGGGGACTTGGACCTAGTTGAGGGCCACGTGACTGGATTTTGCACCCAGGGTCTCAGCAGCGTCTCCTGCACACTGCGGCGTGGTCAAATACCGGTCAATATCTCTCTTTATGGAGAACCGGTGGTAGTGCCGGAAAACGTCTGAAAGCGATTCGGGCCGGGTCTCCAAGAGGTACTCTCGGAGTTCATTGTCCGCAAGCCCACTGATGAAGTAGAAGGCCCACTGGAAGTCTGTGAGCGTATACCCTTCAGGCTTCTCGGTCTGGAACTTGACGTAGCTGAAGAAATAGCTTAGAAAGTCTTCTTTTTGACACAGCGTGGCAACCTGCACATGGTAGTCGTAGTGGTCGTCTCCGGGGGCCAGAGGTACTGGTCCATGGCCTTCTCCATAACTGGAATAGGCAGCAAAAGGGTTGCCTGACGCCAGACACGCTACATTGAAGAGCTCTAGAGGTAGGGAATCTGCAGACAGCGTAGAATCGATCTTACACCATTCAAGAAAAGAAGCCTCGGAAATGGGGTGTTTTTGCCCAGAAATAGTAGAGGAGGAAGCGTCGTGTGGAGATTTACCCGGCGTGCCCAGATCTACTCCTCCAAACGCACTTTTGTCTTCGGCAAAGTCCGTCTCGGGGTGGATATCGAGAAGAAGGTCTGCTGTATCAATAGTCAATGCCGATAACATCCCCAAGGCTATGAGTTGGGGCTCGGATTCGTGGGCATTGACGAGTTCTCGTGTGATGCCCGCTACTTTGGGGTGGGCACGTGACCCGAGTCTATATAGGGCCGTTGCGGGCGGAGTGTAGGTGAAGGAGAAAGGGGAGCCTGGCAGCGTAACGGGCGACATTGGGAGTGTTTGGGGTATGTGCTTATACAAGCTCAAATGTGGTCTAGCAATGGTGGAAGATGGGTGGTTTTCTCACAATCACACATGGAGAGTGAGAAATGCACCATTTCAATCTGTGCAAGGTCATGTGTCAGTGTCAGATATGCAAGTGTGGGAAATAAGCAATTATGCAAGTAATGTACGTGTTAAACCGCAAAAAAATCCGACACAAAGTGCTTCACTAGCTCAGTTGGCAGAGCGTCAGTCTCATAATCCAGTTGTGATATCTGAAGGTCGACAGTTCGAACCTGCCGTGGAGCACGTTTTTTTCTTTTCTTGCAGATTTGAGAAAAAAGAGCGGAGAAAGAGCGGGAAATTAAACGGCCAAAAAAGTTTCTACGTGCGAACAAAGCACCTTGTTTAGGATTAAGCTACTCAACCCCGACCAAAGAAATTCCAACAAAAAAAACATCCTTGACGGAAAAGAATGCTTTCGTATGTGGGTTCTGCATATAAGCACCCTTCACCTCGGGTATTTTAATCGATTTAAAAGCAAATTCCCGAGCCATTCCTTCATCTGCTTAAATTGACTCCCAAAATTGACTCGGCTGAGAACAATATATGGGGCTATTGTGTTTTGTAAGTGCATATTCTGCACATAAGCACGGATATGCGATGACAGGTTTCCGCCGCGTTTTCCATATCTGGTGTGCTATAAAAGGCCCAGGTCCGCCTCACAAAATATTCACTCAGTAATATCTCTAGACCCAACTCGAGCATCAAGAATGGCACAGATTCTGTCCCAAGGCAATAATGCCATTATATACTTGAGCTATGCGTTTCTCTTGGCCTCAGGGCTTCTTCTAGCCTGGAAGTTTGCCAATAAAGATAACTTCCTCTCGTCAAATGGAACCCAGCGGGGTCTTCCTTTGGCCATCAACTTCATTGCTTCCGGTACGTACCCTTGAAATAATCTTGGACTGATTGGATATCCTGAACATTAGTGGGATATCCTCGACACTTAGACATGTGACTTGCTAGCGGGTGCAGAACCTTTTCCTTCCGAATCGGGGATGCTGAGATACACCGTTCGAACTCGATCAAGCTAGAACTTGCGTGAGGAGGCCAGTTGCAAAGTAGAACCAATATGCTCAACCATAAGGAAGTGGTGTCAGTGTTAATGGACTGGAACTGATATCATATGACCGATCACATTGGAACTTCCATATGATTCATGATAATGACTCATAATAATGGCTGATCATAAGATGGGCCTATTTGGATCATATGATTGGATGTGATGGTTCATATGGTTCAGCTGATTGGATCTGATTGGACCTGATAATAAGATCTTCCAGCTATTTGGATCTGATTGGACCAGACTCCCATGGCCTGCACTAGCAACTCCTCGGCAATCCTCGCTGGTTAATTCGTTTCTCGTTGTAACAGACGTCGTATCCACCCCTCCAATGATCATTATGTCGCCAGATATCATGCTAGATATCTATCTCAATATCTCGAGATAAATCGAAATACCGAGATAAATATCAATGATTTTCCGAAGATTGAAATAGATCTAGACATTCCAAAGTGATCAATACTAACCATAGCCATGGGATGTGGAATTCTCACCACCTATGCGCAGATCGGAAACACTGCTGGGCTCCATGGGCTCCTTGTGTATACTCTCTCTGGGTCGCTTCCCATTCTTGGGTTTGCTGCGCTTGGCCCTCTTATCCGGAAAAAGTGCCCCCATGGCTTCATCTTGACGGAATGGGTACGGGCCAGGTTTGGGGTGGTCACAGCACTCTACCTCTCGTTTTTCACGTGTCTCACCATGTTCTTGTTCATGATTGGAGAACTCTCTGCTTTGCGTGGAGCCATTGAGACTTTGACTGGCCTCAATGCTCTTGGGGCCGTGATTGTGGAGTGTGTGGTCACCACCATTTATACTCTGTGTGGAGGTTTCAGAGTTAGCTTCATCACCGATAATTTCCAGGGGGTGCTAGTGATGGTTTTGGTGGTGATTGCTGCTGCTGGAATGGGCTCCCAAATAGATATTGATAAGTCCAAGGTGGGTCCCTCCCACCTTCTCGAAGCCAATAAACTCGGCTGGCAATTGCTCTATATTTTGCCTGTGGCCATTACCACCAATGACTGTTTCATGGCTGGTTTCTGGTTGCGGACATTTGCCAGTAAAACCAATAAGGATCTCTGGATCGGTTGCTCCATTGCATCTTTTGTCACCTTTGTGATTTGCACTTTGGTTGGAACTACCGGTTTCTTAGCCGTGTGGGCAGGTAAATTGGAAGTGGCCGATGAAAATGGCTATAATGCGTTTTTCATCTTGCTCAGCGAAATGCCCCGCTGGGTTGTGGCCTTTGTGCTTATATTCGTCATTTCCTTGTCAACATGTACTTTTGACTCCTTGCAAAGTGCCATGGTATCGACCATCTCCAATGACTTGTTTAGAAATAAGCTCAAGATGATCTATGTGCGTGGCTTGGTTGTTCTTGTGATGATCCCAACCATCGTTTTGGCCATAAAGGTTGCTGATAACATCTTGCAGATCTACTTGATTGCAGATTTGGTTTCTGCCGCAGTGATTCCCTCGGTACTCCTTGGACTCAACGACTCCTGGTTCTGGTTCATCCGGGGCGTGGATGTCATGGTGGGTGGCCTTGGTGCCTTGCTCGGGGTGTTTGTCTTTGGCACCGTGTACTATGGATCGGCCAAGGAGGGTGGAAAGCTTCTTCTTGTGTGGAATGGGCTCTATAACCTGGCAGACTGGGGTCCCTTTGGTGCCTTTGTCATAACGCCAGTTGGAGGTCTATTGTTCACCTTCATGTGTGCTGGCTTGAGGATTGGCTTGGCTTACGTGTATGCCAAGGTAAAGGGATCTGCATTCACTGCTTTGGAAAGAAAGGAAGTGTTGACTTCCGAGTATGAGTCCGATCAATATGGCTCAGTTGACGATAGTCTGAAGAAGTCTCTGGAGGAATAGAGTGGCTGGAACTTGCGTATATAGACCTCCACATTAGAATACAACATTGACTTAGATGACTCACTAATGTTCAATTGTAGGTATTCATGGTGTGTGAGTAACAGTCTTGTATTGGGGCATTATTCCAGGCTGTGTCAAGATAGGGAAGCTAGCGAGTAAGTCAACGTATAGTAGAGTGAGGAAATGAGTATAATGGAAGTGATAAATGTGGTAAGTAATAGCAGAGTTGGAATTGTTAGTAAGTAACATGGTGTCATGGTAATAGGGGATATTAGTATTGGATTCAGTAAATGACATGATCATATTTCAGGTGTAGACTTTTTCACTTATTGGTTAGGTAACGGGTGTTTTTAAAATGGAGAAAGTACCAAGAATGTAATGGAGATCATGTTTATATGGCGAGTCGTCGTTATATGGTAAGGCATGCAGGTTAAATGTGACAACATGGACATCATAGGATAAAAGTTGACATATGGAAGTCAAAAACAAGAACGAGTGATGTGAATTGAGTCTCATTATGAATGAGTATATGACACGATTTTTGCACTGCTTTCCTAGAGAGTCTCCCAGGGCCGCATTTGCTCATGGATGGGAATCCACTTATCGGAGCTGCGCCAATGGTCGGAAGCCACCATTTCATGGACCCGGGAAATGGCTCTTTTATATGCAAACTTCCCGTCCTTTCCACTGAATGCCTTGACGTTGGCAAAGTTCTTGGGCCGCGAGTCTCGGTCTCTAATGGTAGTAGGTAACGGTCTTGTACTCATAGTAGCATGGTTATGAGAAGTAGTAGGGGTATAATTGTAGTAGGGGTATAATTGTAGTAGGGGTATAATTGTAGTGAGGGGTATAATTGTAATGGGAGTATCATTGTAGTAGGGGATAACACGTTCAAATATGAGAAGTTATAGAAATACAATTATGGCGGGAGATGATATTTTTTATTATTAGGGGCATATTAATTATCTTGGTGGGGAGTAACATGAATTTAATGTGCAACGAGATTAGAGTGCGAGGCGGTCCTTTTATAGCCATATTTTTTTGGCTGCAAATCAACTGCCACAAACACAAACGCGAGACTCTCTGAAACACAAACACAAACACAAACACAAATGCGGGCGACATATATAAAGGGCCATTCCCTCTCATTCTCAACCATTCTCAACCATTCCCAACCAACCCTTCTCTACTCACACTCACATTTGCAGCATTTCTGAAATGCATCACACTTCAATATTAAGGCCTATCATTCAAGCAACAACTCAAAGATGACACAGCAGTGGATTCTTGTATCATAGGCTTTAGGTCCTGTACAAAATTGCTGCATACCTTTTGGTTCTGTTTGGTTGACTCTTATCGAAAACAAACCGACCGAAGACCAGACCTATGTCAGGCATATTATTTGGCACGTGTCAGATCTGCTGATTGAGTGACTCATACTTATTGTTTTATATGGTGACCAATCATTCTTTCCAGTCTCACTACTGTTAAGGCTGTTCCTTACAATGCACGTTAAGATGTGATTGACTAAAGCTACTGGCTAAATACTGGTGATCCCTAAATTCTGGCAAAACAAATGGTTATAATATACAGGTGACAAAATACTGACGAAGCAGCCGGTTATGATATTCTTGTGACAGAACAATCTAATATACTTCTTACCTGAGTTCTCAAAAAGCAATTGATTACAATATGAGCGAAAGTACTGCCTATATTATTGATGACAATACACTGATTCAGAGTGATGACATAATACCAGGGAAAAAATACCTAGTGCAAATTTACTAATGACAGAATACCAGCAATAGATCTTAGTGGCAAAAAAAAACTAAGTATAATGCTAGTGACAATATACTGGTACCAAATTGATGACAGAATACTGACAAAACAACAGGCTACAGCAATGATGTCCACATGCAGGCCCGAATGGGGTGGCAAATCAAAAAGGTACCCTCTAGGAAAAAAGGCCAGAAAAATGGCTACAAAAAATGTCTACAAAAAATGTTCCTCAAAAAGTGGCTACAAAAACTGGACAATTAGTTCTTCCCCGCCTCAGATCATCTATTATATATAGACTGCGAGGTGCCCTAACGATGCGCAACGCGATCCAACGCGTTGTCACATAAACAATGATAGACATGTCTCTGTACCGATGCGCGCAAGTGCACTACACTAGTACACACTACTCATCTCCACATCCACCAACTACACCTAAGGTACTCCGTGTCAAATGGCGACGCCTGGGGCTTCCGATGAAGACTATGTGGAAAACTACAGAGTGGCGCAGAAAAGACCGTACTCCGTGAGCTCCGGCCAATCGGCAGAGCAGTACATGTCTCAGCTCCTCACACAGAAACGGTTCAGGATGAATCGGGAAGACGATGAGGAGGGCGAGGAATCGGCTCAGAATACCGATGACGACGACAACGAAAGTGAAAATGGTTTTGCTGCAAGACATGGCCGTAAGGCAGGCAGCATTCTCCGCCTAACACTCAAAAACTTCATGTGCCACGATCACTTTGAGCTCAGTTTTGGGCCCCATATGAACTTCATTATTGGCCGCAACGGGTCGGGAAAAAGTGCAGTTTTGACGGGGATTTCCGTGGGTTTGGGTGCTAAGGCCATGGACACAAGCCGTGGATCATCCATGAAATCGCTTATTAAGGATGGCAAAACCATGTCCCGAATAGTGGTTGCTCTTGATAACGATGGGCTCGATGCCTTTGAGCCTGAAGTCTATGGGAAAGTGATTTATGTGGAGCGGAAGTTGAACCGGGAAGGCACAAATCTGTACTCGATCAAGAGTGAAAACGGGTCTGTTGTTTCGACGAAAAAAAAGACGTTGGACGAGATTCTCCAGCGCTTTTTCATTGTGGTCAATAATCCACTTTCGTTTCTTTCTCAGGATAAGGCCCGTGAGTTCATAGCCAGCAGCACGGAGCAGAGCAGATTCACCTACTTCTCGGAGGGAACAAATATCCAGTCCATCATCCAAAATTACCAGGAGGCTTCACGCAGTATCTTGGGGCTCCAGACCCGTCTGGTGGCAGCAAAAAAGTACTACGAGGAGGCTTCTCGGAAGTACGCTGAGTGTGAGAGGAGTCACCGCAAATACAAGCACTCTCATACGTTGCGGCAGCAGCTCGAGAAGATCAACGGCAAAATCTACTGGTTCAACGTGGAGGTTTTGGAGCGGCGGCTTGCCAAGAGAACCTCCGATATTGAGGCCAAGCACCAGGAAGTTACCGAGTGTCAAAATAGCATTGAAGAGTACACGAAGATTGTAGAGCTTGGGAGAAAAGAACTCGAAGAATTGAACGACCAAAAAAGAGATTTCCAAGCTGAGACTTCTGCCAAAGAAGAGGAGCTCAAGGAAGCGGAGGCCCTATACAATGAGTCAGCCAAGAAGGTGCAGAGTGTACGTGCGGATTTGGTCAACTACAAGACAGAAATCGAGGAGTTTGGCGAGCAAATCACGAAGCATGAGGAGTCGATTTCACAAGAAAAAGCCAAAATTGAAGATGCCAATGGCGGGTCCAAAGAACTAATGGCAGAGCGGCTTAAGGCATTGCAAAAAAGGCACGAGACGCTTCTCAAAGAGCGAGATGAAGCCCAAAGTTTACTCCAAAGCTTTGAGCGGACTTCTCCGGAAATGGAGGCCCTCAATAAAGAATTGGCCGAACAAAGTGCCTTGGTGAGGCTGCTCCGGGAAAAACTACGCAGCTTTGAACGCACCAAAAACGATGGCTATGCTGCTTTTGGTCTCAACATCAACTACCTCATGCGGGACTTGGCCAATGAAACCAAGTGGCACCAGAAACCAATTGGTCCCATTGGCTATTATGTTTCGGTGAAGCAGGATTATACTCATTGGAGAGACCTCATCAATGCAACGTTGCAGAGGACACTTGACTCGTTTGTTGTGTGTGATGAACACGACCGCAAGCTCTTGAACCAGCACATGCGCAATAAGCAGATCTACAAGAGCATCATTGTACGGAAATTCGAGCAGTTCGAGTACAGGCAGAACAAGAACTTTACCACGTTGTTGGATACGTTGGATATCCAAAATAGTGATGTGTTGTATACGCTCATTGATTCAGCAAGCGTGGAGGAGATTGTGGTTTGTGATTCTATCAATGAGGCAGAGAATGTGACGCGAGACGGATCGGTCAAGAATGCCTTTTGCGTCAAAGACCGGCGGTCTGGAATCCGTGTGGCCCGTCGAGATGGCCACTTGTCACGTGACCCGGTGTTTTACTCCAAAGATCTTTTGAAACTTGCGGGAAAAGTGAGTGGAGATTCTATTAGTGCTGAACTTAACGAGGCTCTTAATGTGGAGGCATCGATCCAGAAGAAACGCAATAAGCTCCGTGCCGAAGAGCACCAGAAGAAGATCAGTGCTCAAAAGGATTTGGCCAATAAGAAGCAGTATTTGAAGGAAATCAGTGGTCAGATATTCACCATTGAGCAGTCGCTCATGGATGAGGGAGACCATGGCAAGATCGAAAGTTTACGGGCCCAAATCGAAAACTGTGAAAACCAGATCAAGACCAGGGAAGGAATGTCGGTGGAGCTTTTGCAGAATCTCAGTGAGAACAAGAAGACGTTTAATATGTTGAAGGAGAAGTTTCAAGCTGCAGAAGCCGAAAGGGACCAAGCTGCAAGACTCTTATTGGAGTGTGAAGAGCAGATCTCCAAAAGCAGCGAATCAGAACAATTGATGATGGCGGAAATCGATGGGCTCAAAGCCAAAATCGACGATCTTGAGCAGGAGATCGGCAAGCTCGAGCAGAAAAAAGCCAAGGATGTGGAGAAACACCAAGAACTCAAGACTCAGGCGGAAGAACGGTGTGCAAGAAGTGAAATCACCATTGAAGAAACCGACTCTACCGAATCAATCACTAACGAGTTCAGAGCTATCCAAGAAGCCATCGAGGAAAGCGAGAAAAACAACCACAAGTCGTTTGAAGATATTCAAAAAGAGGTCATGGACAGCAAGGCACTCAAAGAGAAGTGTGAGCAGAGTGTGATTGATGTGGATAATGCACGAATCACGCTTGAGAACGACTTGAATGCCCGGTTTGAAAACCTCAATATTACCATCAAGGAGAAGTTGACGCGGGCCAAACTGTCGTTTGAGCAGTCTTTGGCATTAAGAGGGTTCAAGGGGAAACTCGAGTTTGACTTTGCCAAGAAACGCGTGGTCACTGAAGTGCAGACTAAAGACGACAAGGACACGCGGGCCGTGCTGTCGCTTTCCGGAGGCGAGAAGTCGTTCACCCAGATTGCGTTCTTGCTTAGTATCTGGAAAGTCATGAAGCCGCGTGTGTGTGGGTTGGACGAGTTCGATGTGTTCATGGACTCGGTCAACCGCACCATTGCCATCCGTCTTTTGATCCACGAGTTGAGGAACTCCATGGCCCAGTCCATCTTCATTACACCCCAGGACATTGCTGTGGTTGGAGACTTGAAGGATAGCGAGGATGTACGGATCCACCGGATCAACCCTCCCAGAAGTGACTAGGGGTGTCCACCAGTCTACAATTTACAGACTACAATTTCACAGTCTACAATTTTACAGTCTACAATTGGACGACTGTACATTCCAGTCCACAAAAATATCAATTCGGCAAATTCACCAATTTACGAGTCTGTAAAGTTGAGGATCTCCTTTACGAGCCATTCAGCAGTCTACAAATTTACGAGTCCACACAGTCTACCATCATGACTCTACTGCATCACCAGGATACAAGTTTCCTGTCTACAAATTTCCAGTCTATAACTTGAGTTTGAAAGGCTACAAATTGTCGAGTCTATGAAAATACGTCTCTATAATTTACCAGTCTACAAATATTTCAGTGTGCAGACAGTCCTAGTGAAAGAGATATCAGTTTCACTATACTCATACTTTCACTACTACTACTACCACTTTACTAGTTTCATGTAATGGGGTGGGTGAATTGAGATTAGTAGATGGTGGAGAAGGTTGATGGTGGAGGAGTTGATGTTGGGGAGGTTGATGGTTTGGGGCTAGTCCCTCCAGGTGACCCTAAACGTGTCAGATATCAAATATGGGTCAACGCCCAAAGCGATGGCGCGCTGATAAGTCTTTGGGTTCAAAGGCAATTTTTTGGAACGTCCCACCTGGGAAGTCAAGACCCGGTTGAGCTCGTCTAGCGTGGCATAGACTGATTCAACATATGCACTGACGAACGCACGCAAACACGTCACATATAAGCGGTGCTCGTAGTGAAGGCGCTGGCAAAGCCAGAACGAAAGCATCAAGAGTTTATGGAGTTTGCGGGAATCGTTGGCCTGTTTTAGTTGTTTCTCCAACCAGCCGAAAATGGCAATGAATTGCTCATCGAAGAGTGCGGGACTGAGCGTGGAGGGGACGAAGGTAAGCATGTCAGGCATTTTGTTGATGATGGCTATGGCTTCACGGCCAAGATCCGCCTCACAGAGACTGATGATGATGGACTTGTTGATGGAGTAGTGGTTGGCCGATATGAGAGCCAATAGTTTATCCGGGAGGTTCGATGTTTGGTGCTGTAGAGAGCTGATGTTCTCTAGAAGAAGCTTGTGGAACGACGGAAGGTCTGCTTTGTATAGAATGCCATCGAAAAGGGCATAGGTGCGGTTGTGGAGAGTGAAGCCAGATACCATTTCTGGGTCAAACACAGTCTTCTCTTTCTGGTTTTCAAGATCACTTTTTTCAGTGGTATTACTGTTGTTTTCTGCCTTTCCATCATCACTGCTTTCCTGTCCATCTTTTTGTTTGCTTCCATGGATGTTGTGCTCGATGTTATGCTCTGTTTGCTTGTAGTTGAGGTGAGCTACATGCATGAGAGCCTTAGAGGTCTTTTTGGGGTCCTCGTATTTCTGGTACCCCCTATAATTTTTGGCCAACTCATTATATGCTTTGAGAGCTCCCCGTAGGTCGTTTTGCTTCAGGAGAGTCTCCACCTTGGCGATACATAGCGTTTGGTAGACGTCTCTATGGCCAAAGAGAGAGTAGTACCGCTCAAAGTAGTCACTGAGACCCTGCACAAGATCGTAGTTGCCGTTCTGCTGGTATAAGATGCAGAGGGCGTCGATAGCCGTGGGTAGAAGAAGAAACGGCACGTTTGGGTTGGGTAACAGTGGATCGGGAATATTATCCTGTATATTGCCGGTCACGTGACCAATAGGGTCGATAAGTTCATGGTACACCATTATAGCAGAGGCATAGTGGCCCAGAGCAATGGCCCTAGATGCAAAAAACGACCACATCTGGTGGGAAAACGAATAGTTGAACCGATCCAAAAGCATATGTAGAAGAGACGTGGCAGCAGTCATGTTTCCTGCATACAAGAGCAGGAACAAGTAGTCCTCCAAAAGCGGAGTGGCATAGCAATGGGACCGGTTTGAAAAAATCACCTGGAAAATATGCTGCGGCGGGGCTTTCTGCAGGAGCAACATCTGGAGCTGGAAGTCGTGTTTGACATCTCCACTTGCTTCCAGAAACACCAAATTCTGGTGCTCTATGGAGAGCTGTTGGAACAAGCGCAAGGCGTTTCGGGCCTGGAGCGGGGACGTGGACGTGGGTACGTGACACTCCATCCATTCCTGGGCACTAAACGAGTTCCATCGCCGTAGCTGAATGTGAAGCCAGGGCTTGTAGAGACGGTGCATGCAGGTTAGCCTTGATGGTGAGAAGAAGTGCTGGAGTAGTACTGGGACCTCCGTACCTCCGAGAAACTGGTCAAGGAATACGCCTTATAGAAACAGTGTGTATTTGATATTGAAGTGTTTGACAAAAAGGAGATGAGTGTTTTTTTAGGAAAGGGATGGGTTTGGGGGTTTCAATCAGTGGTTGGTGGAGGTATTGGTGGAGGTATTGGTTGTGTTCTGCATATAGAACAATGAAGAAAAAGGGTAATGGAAAATTCTATTCAATTGTGGATTTTTCGACTTAAGTTTTTTATTAGATTACTTTCTTTTTTATTCTTTGTATTACTAGATATTCGGTATTTTAGTTGGGTTTTTCTGGTTCAGCAGAATTTGTGGTGTGTTGTGCTTGGTTTATAGTATCGTACAGATCCGGCAAGTTCCCAGCAATCAGTCTACCAAAAAATTTCTAAAATAAAGGTAAGTGATTAATACATGATTTTTAGTCAGTAGTCAGTAGTCAGTAAAAATCAGTAATCAGTATTAATGGTAGTAGTAGTAGTGTAGTGTAGTGTAGTTAGTACTACTAGTAGCATTATTAAAAGTATCACATTATGGTAGTATTCTTATGGTAGCATTATCATGGGAGTATTATTGGTAGTATAGTGTAGTGTATGTCTAGTACTGGTATAGATTCATTTCACCAAATATGGGTCTATAGTATATAAGGCGAATGAGAGTCTATACTGAGTTTATAGTGTATAGTAGTGACTAAATAATATAGTGACTAGAATATATAGTGAGTTTAATGAATAGAGAGTATACAGTGAGAGAATATATAGAACTTTGGTCTTGTAAGACACAACTTACATATCCCTGTATACCAATATATACTAAAACATAGGTTGAAAGAGGGTTAGCATTCAAGGAGACTCGGATACTGGGCGTTACTTACCATGCGAGTCAGTCTCCCGTATATAGTGAGTCTATAGAGTGAGTCTATAATATGGAATACGATAGCTTAGTACCTTCTGCAGGCTGATATCATTTATTTTTATATTATTATTAGGCCCAATTTGTTATGTTCTTTAATACATTTATGCCTAACTAAAACTATGTTCGTTGATGGTTCCTCAAAGAGAGGAACCGAAGCGGCTTAAATAACTTTGAGAGAAACGTGGCACCGAAAAACTCTCCACTAGAACAATGGTAAGGATTGTTCTAGAATATTCGAAAGAGCCATCATAGTACTTCACACAACGATGGTCATGACACGGCGTTTGTAATGGCCATTGTAACAATCGGACTGAGAGACTTCATAATACCTTCATAGGCAGGGCCCTGCCTATGGTGGATCTAACACAATTCCCTTAGCATTTATATCATTTCTATTATCTTCATATAAATCTATATTGTGATGTATTAAATCATTTGGCCCGCCTTCGGGGGGCCCATTTTTGTTATTATTGTTTTTTATTTGTTTTGTTAATAATGGCATATTTCGATATTCATTTGACTCTTTATTTAAGTTGATTTTATCTTTATAAAAAATGTTGGATTCTTGGTGTTACGTCAGGTACTCTGTTTACTATGTTCATACTTCGATGGTGCCCCAGAGGAAGGAATCGGGCTATAGTCATCGTTAGGTCATCGTTCCTGGAAAGCGTCGCCTGGTCAACTGTTGCTCGGTGGTTGCGGGAAGACTCTCTACATTCCACTATGACCGTATTAGCTATTTATAGTATTTTCTTAGGTTATTATAGAGATAATGTTATATTCCATTTAAATATTGGTTTCTGACACCTTGGGTTTATCACATTTCATCCTGGTACCTCGTACAATGATGGTAGAGGAGTGGTTATGAAATGGCCAAAAATTTATGGGCTTTGAGAATACAAAGTTTCTTGAGTCATTTTTAGTTCGTAGAAGATCAGGATGACTAGAATTATAGTGTACTAGCATAATGGTTATGTGCCCTGGCCCATATCAGTGAAGATAAGTACCAACTATACTACACACTACAACACAATTATTCCTTTTTTTCAATCTAAAATACTCTCTAATATCGCAATACACTGATACTATACAGCTACTATACAGATTCCTATATAGACTGGAGATAGTACTGACTTACTGCATGGCACTATTCATCTCATTCACTTCTTCAGGTGGACCATCAAAAGAATGTAGCAGTAGCAAGAGAACTAGTAACAGTATGAAATCCAGGATAAGGTGTTGAAACATGACAAGACAACATCCAACTTAAAGTAGCCTGTGTTAAGTCTCCCAGGTTTTACTTCACCATAGATATAACCTTACCATAGACATAACCTTACCCTATGTATAAGTTTATCATAGGTATAGTTTTTCAGGAGTAACACCTTACCATAGTGAGTTCACCATGGTTATAACTTTGCCATATGCCATTGACTGTTTCATGTCACCTGAAAGTACAGTACTACATACCATGACAGTACTACTACACTCTTTACTACAACTACACTAAACTAATATCTACTGTTATACTATGCTGACACCAATTATACTCATATACAAACTCCTGGCTATACCACTAAGCTGACCACTCAACAGTACTTATGCTACGGACAGACTAGTGGCTGTTATATATACTGACTATAATGACCATACAGACTACTAACTGCAGAATACCCTGGATACTAATTGAATATACATCACTTTGAAGGACCACTAGTCGGGATCGTCATTGTTTAGAAAAAGCAATCGCTATTGCTTGGAGAAAAGGACATCATTGGCTATGAGTGGAGGTTGTGGCTGCTCGGGCTCATAACTACACTCACAAGCTCCACGATTGAAAAGACTTAGACTTATGGGATAGGTTTTTTCTAGTCTCTCTTCTCTCATCTCTAGTCTGTCCAGGATTAGGACAATCCGTCCAGTCTGTCTACCAGTATAGTACTGTCTATCACTATGTATTGCTATTCTTCTACTATAAGACTATACTCCCACTCTACTGCTCTACTCTACTACTCTACTCTACCCTACTATAATACTATGAAACTATAATACTCCACTCAAATACCACTCTTCTCCTTTAATAGTAATATCCTATAATCCATATTATACAGAGTACTCTACTGTCCTGTACGCGGTGCGAAGAGTGGAGTGGAAAAAGCCTCTCACGCACCCACCCAACTAAACCCAAACCTCCACTCCACTCCACTCACTCCACTCACTCTACACCATAATGTTCAGGCTAGGCGTGCGGCCCCGTGCTGCTCTTCGCTTAAAAAATTCTGTAGCACCGTCCAAAAATGTGCCCAGATGCGTGATGGCCTCGGGAGCCTTTCCCATCAAGTCCATATCGATGGGGTTCTTCAGATACAGTTCCAGTGCCAATAGTAACACCCGAGGAGCTGGAGAAGTGGGCGAAATCAGCGAAATCAGCGAAATCAGAACCAAATTGACCGATTTCTCACACGAAGTATCCCAGGATATCGAAAAACTCGCCGATGCTCTTCCTGGTGCTGCTCATGATGTAGTCCACCCAGATACTGTTGGGTACATGGCATCCATTGGCCTCGGCGATGGCTGGGGCCCCACAGCATCCATCACTAACCTCTTGGAGTTGGCCCACGTGTACACGGGTCTCCCGTGGTGGGGCACCATTGTGTGTGTGACGGTGTGTGTCCGTACACTCATGTTTCCGGTGTACATCAAGTCGTCAGCCAATATGGCCAAGATGTCGGGCATCAAGCCGCAGATCGATGCACTCATGGAAGAAATCAAGAATGGGGATAATGAAGAGAAGATGATTGCCATGAAGAAAAGACAACGCTTGTATAAGGAGCACGATATCCATACGTCCCACTCGTTCTTGCCCATGCTTCAGTTACCTGTAGCGTATGGGTTTTTCCAGGCCACCCGGAATATGGCCCACTACCCCGTGCCAGGGTTCGATACCCAGGGTGCATTTTGGTTTCCGGACTTGACCCAGGTCGACCCGTACATTGGGCTCCAGATCCTTACTGCGTTGGTGGTGACTGGAATGATGAGGGCTGGAGGAGAAACCGGGGCCCAGGCCATGAACCCCATGTTCAAGAAACTCATGACCGTATTACCATTTCTCTCGATTTTCGTCACCTACAACATGTCAGCTGCTGTGTTGCTCTACTTTGCAGCCAACTCTGTGTTCTCGTTTGTGCAGTCGTTGGTGTTGAAGAATAAGTACTTCCGGAAATGGGCCAAGATCCCGGCCATCGTGAAACCGGTGCCTGTAGCGGGCTCCAAACCACCTCCGGCAACGATGGGCGAGTGGTTTAGGGACTTCAACTCCAGGATGAAGGAGCAGACCCACTCCAAGATGGAGAAGACCAACAAGAAGTTGGAGGCCATGGAGAAGCGCAAGCTCGACTCCAACAAGGGCTTCATCAAGAGACACTAGTCTGTCTTACTGTATATAGTACATGGTCAATAGATATTAAATTAAACTCACCAATCTAGAACGGAAATCACTTAAGCTTTGAGACTCTCTCTCTCTCTCTCTCTGTATTGCTTCCTCCTCACTTTCTTTCTCTCTCACTTCCTTTCTCTCTGACCTCTCTTTCCTTTGCTTTCTCTCTGACTTCTCTTTCGGTTCCTTTTTCTCTGACTTCTCTTTCATTTCCCTTTTCTCTGACTTCTCTCTCATTTCCCTTTTCTCTGACCTGTTCTGGCTCAGCAACATGCACTGAAGAAACCTCATCTGAATCAGTAAACAACACCTCGTATTGGTCAATCAACTTCTCCAACACATGGTTGAGTACTCCAAAGTTATTGATGAGCGACTCCAAGTTGCTGGCCTCCGTCAAGGCTGGCCCAATCACCGTGGCCAAGTTGGACGTGGTCATCTTGTTGACTGCATTGTGCTTGACAATCTCGTTCAAGTGCTTGATCAACGACTTCAACGTGTGGAAGTTGACGGTGGGAAGTTTGCCCAATGCACATCGGTATGCCTGGGCATCTGCTTCGGAAAAGTCATCGCTGCTCTTCTTCAAAGGCACCAACATCTCAATCACTTCATCGGTAAGAAGTGCATCGGGAAGTTCCCGGAAGTACAGCTTGACACAGCTTGTAAGGGCATGCACATTGACCCCTCTTTCGTCGAAGTTGATCTGGCCAGTGCGGTCGATCTCCTGCTTGATGCTGTTGAGCTCACTGATGGACGTACTGATCCGGTAGATACCCACATCCTGGAGTCCTTCTGCTTCGATGGCCTGGTAGATCAACAGGAGGAACTTGGGGGTCTGGGCCTTGTCACGAGCACAGATGGCACTCAAAGGAAGCCCAAACGTAGTGTTGAGACTCTGCACCTTGTAGTTGATGGCACGCGAGTAGAACCAGTGCCTGTTGGCGTAGTCAAGAGCATTGAGCCACTCCTTGGTGTCGATTTCGCTGATGGTCTGGAAAAAGTACACCTCGTTTGTTTCCTCAGGGTCCACTTTGAAAGAGAAGGGGAAGAGGTACACCGGGAAGGTCTTGGTGTTTTTGAGCTGCACCACTGCCACGGGTTTCTGTCTTGGGTCGGCCACCGATGCTGGGTCTGGAAGCTCATTATAGGAAGCCACACGTTCGCTCGCCACGTTCAGGCTCCGAGACTTGTTGAAAAGACCACTGATTTTGAACCTCGACGACGAGTTGGTCTTGTAGTTCATCGACTGCCGTCTCAAGCTGCTGGTGGACGTTTTCCGTACAATCTGCGTCTTATGCACCGGAACAGTGTGGTTCTTCTGGTCCTTGGCTGCTCTCTTCTTGGCCTCGGCCTTGAGCAACAAGTATTGGTCTCTGAGAACGCCCCGGAAAAAGAGCTTATGGTTTTTCTCACCCTGGTTAGGCCTCAAATGTGCCACTGAACTTAAGGATTCGTCGAGTTTAAGGAGAAACTCAAACTCCTTGGTTTCGTTGTGAAGATCTTCCGAATCGTCACAGTCCTCGAGGCTGAGCTCCTTGATAAGCTTGAAGATGAAGTACCTCTTATTGAAGTTGATGTGGTACCGGTGGAAAGAGGGGCACTTGTTGATATCGATCAAGTTCTGGATGATCCACCCGAAACATGGGAGCAACGGCTCGTGTGGCATCAACAAGTCGTCCGCATCCAAGTTGTTGGGCAACAACCCTTCCAAATAGTCACATGTCTTGCTCACGGGACGCCCCGCTTCGGGGTTCTCCAAAGCACATGCAGCCTTGTACCAAAGATGATGGAAGGAGCGACTTTCTGGCGAGTAGATGGCAGCTCTAAGGGCCGATTCTATGCACGAAGGGATCTCTGTACCGTAACCTTCGAAAACAAACAGACTCTCGCCCATTTTGATCTTGGAGATCTTGACCATCAACAAGAGAGTCTTCATGCGGTCGAGACGCTCGTCCACCGAGATGTTCACATCACACAATTGCACCAACAAGTACGTTTTGAACTTGGTGTATAACCGGCAAAGTTTCCTGAACACCAAGGGGAGTTTTCTGAGCACTGGGTCTTTGGGATCTGCATCGTAAAGAGTCTCAAGGAAACTAAAGATATTCGAAACCCGAACAAACTCTTCGCCGATCTCCACATCCTGCATCTCGTAGTTGAGCAACGAGTAGTTTTCGTACAGGTTCTCCAAGATCTTGAACACGGCAAACCAGTTTTCCGACGAGATTCCCCGGTAAAACACACTCAAAAGCTTATTGAACTTATTGAGGAACTTCTCGATCTTATGGATGTTCCGGGGGCTGGGCAAGTTCCGGTTCATGGGCACATCTCGCATGCTATTGCTGAACCTGAACTCGTGGATCAAGTAGTTGTCGAACTTCAGACCCTCGATGGGACGGTAGCTCTTCTTCACAAACAACTTCTTCAATCTCTTGTAGAAACTGACCAAATTTTCAAATGCCTTGTTCAATGAATGGTCGATCTTGTTGGAATTGTACCACTGGAGGATCTCGTTGCTATAGAGCTTCAAGAGCTTGATCATGATGTTCTTGTTCTTGAGGTTATTGGAGAAACTCTCAAAGTAGTTGTTGACAAGAATGATCAAGGCCTTCAAGATATTGACCTGGATTTTGAGGAGCAACTCGTAGTCCACTTCCCCCAAATCGGAGAGATTAACTTGCTCATCCACCTCCCAGTTGGGGTACACTCCAAAGGTCGTAGCGTCGTAGGTGCCCTTGTTCACCAAGTAGTATTTCTTCATCACGGAGATCACTGCATTTCCAGAATGGATAAACCGGTGCGCAAGCTTTTCAAGAAGATCTTTGGTGCTGATGAACGTGCTGTAGTTGAGCATGAACACAAGCCTGTATTCAGTAAGATCGATGGGGTGGCTCTTGTCGAAATGCTTGGAGTCGATCACAAGCAAATCCACCAACTTATCGATGGATGCAAACTTGGGAATATACCTGCGGGCACGGACCGTGGCATCTGCTTGCGAATGGTTGGAGATCATGCCGAAACTGCGGTGCTTCTTGTCATGGGACGTTTCGTTTTCCTCGGAAATGGAGAAGTTCTTGAACTTATCGGAATTCAAAATGTCATCCACATCAATTCCAAGCCCATCATCCTCGTCTTGGATCCCAGGGTCACCTGAAACATTCAGATCCGACTCGTAATCCATCACAAAGTCATCAACACGGAGCACCAAATCGTTATCCACCACAATGTTGTGCTTCTCCTTGGTCTGGTCGGAAACAGAGCCTTCATTCGCAATCAAGTCGTCGTATTTCTGCAAGTTGATCTTGAACCACGAATTGTTGAATCCAGGAAGCCGGTCTTCTCCATCAATATCACTGCTGGCTTTGGTGGGCAGTACCATATCATTAGTATCGCCCGAATCAGCCAAGCTAAGTGAAGCTGCCGAGTTCACAGACAAAGAGCTGCCGTTGCAGAGGGAGAGCGTTTCCTGAGTAGGAGCCTTCAAGTAGTTTTCTGCAGGACAATGCTCCGAGGCCAACGAGTACTTCATGATGGTATCTAGGTTGATAGACTCACAGTTGTACTCCAATAAACGGATAAGCTTTGCCTTCAAGCCCTTATTTTTAGGAGTAGAGTTTTTCTCCACTAGCGAACCCGAAGATTCAAGCCCATTGGACTGCAAATTTGGCGGGAGGCTGTCGTCGTCCTTCTGAACTCCCAAGTAGAGCACCTGGTTGAGACTCTCGTTGGAGAAGATGAAGCCCATGGAGTCGTATCTTCTGATGACATCTTGGTTGTAGCTGATGATATCCGGCGAGTTGTAGAGGTTCTTCAAGTAATCGTTCCAGCGGTCAAATGAATAATTAATTTTCTTCCAGATGATGTCCAACTCGGGGATATTGGTGGACTGCGTATTGTTGACCAAGAGATCACCAAAGTACGGAATCACCGCCTCTTTAGGATATATTTTGCCCAAGCCTCTTGGCGCCATGATATGATAGGATTCCTTGGACCCAGCCACCTCCACCTCCGACCCGGATCCAGCAGAGCTACCGAAAGTCAATGATTCGTAGCTATTGGCAAGGTGTCTGCGGTCAAGCTCAAATAAGACTGGAGCCCAGTCGTTCTTCAAGAGCTTCACGTAGTTTTCCGAAACATGGGCCCAAACGTTCTTCAATCTGAGGATAGGCTGGGATAAAATCACCGAGGAAATTCCAAGCCACGACGACATGTTTCCGGATTTATCCAAAAGACACCCTAAATCAATCCACTTCTCCAAAATACGTGCCCGTTGCTCGGCATACATATTGCTGGACTCGTTGAACAAGTGATGCACCAATAATCGAGACAAGTAATGGATATGCGTATCGTTATTGAAGATCAACGGGTTTTTCTTGTAGAAGTAGTCGCCGAGGGTATTTTCGCAGATGGACGAATAAAGAAGCAAGGACTTGTCTTTGCTGGAGTTCCATTTTTCAAAGAACTGGGTATCGATTTCGCTAATGGTCGTAGCAAGGTCCACCAAATTCAAGTCCTCCAAGAAGATGGAGCTCAGGAGCTCGGAAAGTGGGTTGATTTGGGTGCTAAACGGCTCGGACGTCTTGACCAAGTCAAGCAAAAGGTGTTGTTTTGCAAGCATGGAGGTCTTGAACTCGGCCAAAGAAGCAGCGGATTCTGGAGACTTGGCAGCATCGATATTCTCCGTCAACAACTCTAAGATCTTCAAGATTTCCGGGGCGATATCGGACTTCAACAAAAAGCCACTGAAGTCGTGGTCGAGGTGGTGGAAAAACGTAATCACTCGCTGAGATACATCAAACGGCACCTCGCCAAACTCGCCCTTATACACGGATTTCAAGAGCATGAGCATGAGCCGCAACACATCAAGCAACCTGGGGAAAAGCGGGAACACCGAGATTAAGGTCTGCACAGGCCCAGCAAACGAGGCAGCATCGGCAAATAGGAAAAAGTGCACCAAACTCTCCGTCGTCGAGTGGGGAAGAAACGTATTGGCAGTGAAGTCAAAGTTGAGGCTTGGGTGAGGCACCACCGGCTCGTGGTAGGTGATCTCCACCGGCAGGTCGTTTTGTCGGGCCGGAAAAGAGGAAGTCTTGGCCACGTGGTCGGACGTAAGCGGCAGGTCCTGGAGCGGCATCGTAGAGATGCTAGAGTGTGTAGAGGCCTGGTCCGGGGCGTTCAAGGACTTTGGGGGCTCGAAGTTGGAGTCGAGCGGCGATTCCGGCGGAATAGATTCGGCCCCCAGAATGCTTTTGGAGCCGACCATGGTGTTCAGGTCGGAAACGGACGCAAACGTAGAGTCAACAGGCGAAAGCAAGGCACCTGGGTCCTTGGCATTGACCCGGAGCAGGCGAACGCCCATTTGCGGAGGAGGCCGGTGGATGTACAAGAAAGAGCCGCGTAATTCCACCCGGTAGAGCTGGAGATTCAGCTCGGAGAAGTCCTGGGAGGGCGACGTGTTCAAGATCCCATTGATCCAAGCATGGCGTACGATATCGGTATCGTAGTTGGGGAGGATCAAGGCCCGGACGGCCAGGGAGCGTTCGGCGGAGTCTGCCTCGGAGATATCTAGGAGTGAATCGGGGGCCTTGGACTTGGAGATGGTGGAGATGGACCGTCTTTTCGACGACTTGCTCCAGATTTTCCTCATACTCGATGGATAGTACCGGATGGATAGTACTGGATGGAACAGACAGTACTAGACAGACAGACAGTACTGGAATGGAAAGACAGTACTAGATAGAACTGGAATGAACAGACAGTGCTAGACAGAACTGGACAGAACTAGAGTAGATAGAACTGGAATGAACTGGAATGTAATGGACAGAACTCAGATGCACTGGAATGGACAGACCGAAATGGACAGACAGGAATGGAATGGAATGGACAAAAATGCACTGAAATGGAATGGAATGGACAGGTGTTCTGTGGCTGAGTAGTCGCAGGCAGTGACAGAGTGTGACAGTGACAGTAGCAGGAAGTGGCAGTGGTAGACGGTGGAAGTGGAAGTGGTGGGGCTGAGTATTCCAAATGTAACAAAATAGAACAAAATAGAACAAAAGAACCTAACAACAAAAGTCTTCCAAAATCACGAAAAGCGAGCAGTGGGCGACACAAGCGGAGAATGGAAAAACCGATTGTTTGTTGGCTTTTTTTTTTATTATTGTCGCTCTTTTTTTTTTTCGGTTAGCTATCGTAAATGGGACTTGTCTGGTACGCGAGCGAGGCAAATCCGAGGCCCGACAATGGCAAGTCAGGGGCGATATTTTCTAGGGCTAAAAGGGTCCAGCAGAGGGGGTGTTAAAAATAGGAACACGTGTGCTTTGCAAACGGCTCGGGTAGTGTATGGACCAAGGGATTTGGAAAAGGGCACTGGTGTTGGGCGGAGTACTAAGAGGGGGAAAAAGTAGAGGGAACAAGAGTGCCGGGCCGTGTAGAGTGGAGTAGATATTATGTATGAGGAAGGTTTACTATGGGGCCTGTGTGGAAGGGGAGAGAGTGTGGGCGGGCCTGTATGAGGCCAGAATTTGCATAATTTAAAAAAGCCTCCTGTGCAAGTGTCTGGCGATACCCGTCTCCATGCACTCCCATGCATCCCCATGCCATAAAACCGACGTCAGCGAAGTATCAGTGCAGTATAGAATATAGTCAGTGCAGTAGAGTATAGTACAGAATAGAGTTAGTACAGTGTCAGTGTAGTGCAGAGTGTATTGTGACTATAGTACAGTGTAGAGAGATTACAGTGTAGTATAGTTAGTACAGTGTGGTACAATGTGGTGCAGTGTGAGCATAGTAAGTGAATTGTGAATAGTGTGACAGTGTGAACATAGTAAGTGTCTAGTATGAGCAGTGAGCAGTGAGCAGTGAGCAGTGAGGAATGAGCAGTGAGCAGTGCAGTGAGCAGTGAGTGGGCATAGTAAATGACAGTACAGCAGTAGAGTATATTGGAGAGTAGAGCACAGCATACTAAATAGAGCTACAGTACTAGATAGTAGTAAAGTACTAAATATAACTAGATAGAAGTAGAGTACTAGATAGGACTAGAGTAGTAAATAGGACTAATTCTACATACAGTGGTGGAGTAGAGTAGAGTAGAGTAGAGTGGAGTCGTAGATCAATAGACCAATAGACCAATAAATACAATAAATATAATAATACAATAATCATAGTAATATAATAAAGTGTATTCATATTAGGAAGTGTGGGCCGGTGGAGCATACCGCATTCGTCAAGAGTGCGAGGACCAACGCAGGAGCACGACGATTTAGGCCGGAGTGCTGAGCTGCGTGCGGCTAGCGGCCATGTGCCTGTGGGGCTGAAACCCTGGCCTGCAGTTCGCCACGGCCGGGAGGGTTATGCTGGGATGCTTATTGGCCCAGAGAAGAATAGACGAGTGCTCGCATATGCATGCGTGTATGGAACCGCCGGCCCCATTCTCCCGCGCCCGCTGCTCGGCCTGCCTTCGCGAATTCTCAAAAAAAAAAAAAAAAAAACACGGCACACGCGACCCTCCGCCTCACTGCCCTGCCCCAATCCTCTTCCTCCCCCAATCCCTCTGCCACCTCCGTATTTCTGTATTTATGTCACTATGTTTATGTCTCTTTATACATTCGCTCTCTGCAGATAATAACTTTGTATTTATCTCTGTATTTATCTCTCTGTTTAAGTTCTCTCTGCATATAATACCCATACACTTCTATCCGGCTATTTACTCATCACTCATCACTCATCACTTGATCACTATTACTGGATCACTCAGTAGAAACAGAAATACCATGGGTATTTTTTTGCAAAAATTAATTATTCACTCGTGCCGCTCTCTGGAATGTATCTCGGAGAACGGTTTAAAAATTGTAAACATACTTTGTCGTGGAGATCCGCTGGTCGGTCCTACCCGAGTTCAACTTCAAAGATAGACACGCTTATACTATGCAATTTCCCGAAAATCACTCTGTGGGTTTTTATTATGGCGATTTGGTGTTCGATCACTCGATCACTTGATCACTTCTTCTCTGTTATTATTTGTTGAGAAAACAGCACTTGCTGTCTCTCTAGCACCGCAGCCACTCACGGGACTTGGGTCACGTGACGGCTCACCCTACTATAAATGACGCCAATATCTAAGAGTACCGAAATATATATCAAGGAGGGAGGAGTACCAAGATGTCTTCCGACTCCAGACCCATCTTAACTAATTAGTGTAGAGGTACTGATGTCTACTAAGGATTTGGATTGATTCTCTACATCACTAATAGTTGTGTACATTGTCTTGGAGTAAGTCACGTGTGGTTCATCCTTATATAAATTCTTTCTTTCTATGGTCAACGTTGGCTCCCACTTTCACCACATCAAACACCCTACTCCACCCTACTCCACCCTACTCCTAATCAACTTTAGTTTTCCAATACGTTCCCTGGACTCTCTGATTGTGGTCTGCTCTCGACACTTGGTGGTGCCTAATGTTCCGCGCTCTATTGCTGCAAAATGCCGTGCTCTGCCATGCAGGTCTCTACCCTACTAGTCTACGTTTTCTGTGAATACCAGTAGAGAAAAGGTTAGTGGTTTGGGTTACTAGTGTTGGGTTTCTGTAGAACTGGGGATCCTGTATACGTGGTTTGGGGATACGATGCGTACTGCAGTTAGTCACTCTACTAACCATGACTAGATACCCCTACCCCATAAACCCCGAGCCACTGTACTAGACTTATTGGAGTCTACTAGAGTGTACTACACTGCTACACCGCTATACTGATATACTGATATACTGCTATAGTTTACTATAAAGTACTATAATGTACTAGACTGTACTAGACTATACTTCACTTAATATACTGTAGTACACTATATTATACCTAATATACAGTAAGACGCTATACTCGGCTTTATTAGTCTGTACTCGAGTGAAATCGACACTACTAGACTCTACTAGACTTTTTAGACTATACTACAGTGTACTATGCATGTTTCGCCTTGGACGGAATCATCGAGTTCTTGAGTCACGACGACGTCACCGTGTACATGGCTCCTTTGATGCTAAAGTTGTTCTCCATGTTGGAAAAACCCCCACTCCTCCTCTTTGAAGAGTTCCATCGTGTCGGCTATTGGTTCTCCTGCCTTTGCCGGTGGTAAGATTTTTATTCCATACTTCAACGAGTCCATCAGAGCCTTGGAGCCTTTGATCTCCAATGTGGCCAAGACGGAGGGTGTTTCCCAAAAGTATATCGAGTTGAGAGCTATCACTTTCCAGAACATCTCTACCATGGCAAGAGCCGTTGGATCCGAGCCTACTGAGTCATACGCCACACATTTGGTGGAGGCTACTCACTCTGTACTACAGTGTATTAGAGTGTACTAGAGTGTACTACACTGTACTAGAGTGTACTACACTGTACTACACTTAATATACGCTACTAGATTATACTATACTGCTATACTGCTATACTGTACTACACTGTACTACACTGTAACTCCTGACGATATTCTGATTGATTCTAGTATAGTGCTTGGTTAACTGTTAGAAATAGTATAGTGCGTGGTGTATAGTTAGTAGCGTAAGATAGAGTATAGTATTACTGGTATTATTATTAGTAGTGTTACTATGGTAGTATTATGGTAGTTGTTATGTTCTTTAATACATTTATGCCTAACTAAAACTATGTTCGTTGATGGTTCCTCTTCTTGAGGAACCGAAGCGGCTTATGTAACTTTGAGAGAAATGTGGCATCAAAAAACTCTCCACTAGAACAATAGTAAGGAAGGTTCTAGAATATTGACACGGCATTTGCAATGGCCATTGTTACGATCGGACAGAGTAGGCTTCATGATACCTCTATAGGCAGGGCCCTGCCTATGGTGGATCTAACACAATATACTGTACAACACTATACTACACTAAATATACACTAAACCCCTATACTACGTTTTATTAGTCTGTGCTAGATTGTGCTAGACTGTACTAGTCTGTACTAGACTTTATTAGAGTGTACTAGAGTGTTATAGAGTTTTCAAGTCTGTACTAGACTTTACTCGACTAAGCTACAGTGTACTAGAATGTACTATACTGCCATACTGTACTACACTGTATACCATTCTGTCTTCACAAGCACCATGAATCCACACATGGTCCGGCAATACGGGTCCAATTAGAACTGAGACAAGGCTCAAACTTGAGACGTTCTATCCTAGCCAACCGAACAATGAATCAAGATATTGGTATTGCTGGCTAGACTGTATTACACTGGACTAGAGTGTACTAGAGTATATTAGAGTGTCCTAGAGTGTACTAGAGTTTACTCTACTGCTCTAGAGTATACTACACTGTACTACACTGTACTACACTTAATATACTGTACTAGACTATACTACACCTGATACACTGTAATACACTGTACTAGGCCTTACTAGTCTGTACTACACTGTACTATACTGGACTATACGGTACTATACTGTACTACCCTGTACTACACTGTAATTCCTGACAATATTCTAATTGATTCTAGTATAGCGCTTGGTCTACTGTTAGTAGTATAGTGCGTGGTGTATGTATAGTTAGTAGCGTTAGGTAGAGTATAGTACTACTAGTATTACTATTAGTAGTGTTACTATTATGGTAGTATTATGGTAGTATTATGGTGTATGGTACCAGTACTAGTATGACTATTGTAGCATCAATAGTGGTATTATTACTATGAAAATAGTATTATTGGTAGTAGAGTGTACTAGTAGTAGCTTGGGAGTTTGGTAGTGGAGTGAGTGTTTGCTTCTGGTACTGGTAATTTACAGTGAAGTATAGTACTGTGTGTGTTTGCTGATAAAAGTATATTCGCATTACATGTATGGGCGGTGGTTCCAGGAGGAATAAGAACGTGAATGTCAGGAACTTATTTATCAGTATGAATCTTCTTTTGACTAAATTTGATATAAGTTTAACCTGTACCACTCCCATGGTCCATTTCTTGGATTTTTGGGATGACGGTGTGCGGGGGATTATGCGAGGAACTCCACCCATGGCTTCTAAAAATGGTTTGACGTGGAGATCTACTTTTTGCTGTTTGATAGGGTAATAGAAAAAGCCACTGGAAATATCGAAACACCCCTCCACCGTCAAGGTACTCGAGTATCAAATGCACCTAATTGTTATCGTGAAATGCATAGAAGAGCTTGACAATGTTACGATGGTTGACTTTCTCCAAGATGACCTTTTCCTTCAACGTTCTCTCGTAGTTCTTCTCCTTGCTCTCGTAGTTCTTCTCCTTGCTCTCGTAGTTCTTCTTGTGACTCTCGTTTGTATATATCTTAATAATGAGCGCATCCTTCTTAAGCTGTTTCTGGGCAAACAAGTTCCCCGTGCTCTTTTCCGTACCAAGAGAACCTTTCCATAGGACCCATGGCCCAAGACTTTGATGGCCTCAAAGACTCGTCTGATTTTTTTTTGCCACAGTAGATGATCGACCTGCCCACCTACGTGAAGAACTATGAAGAAGCATCTGAGAATCTATGACTGCTATGATAAGTGTACTGCATCTAACACAATGTAGACCACTACCAACAAGTTCCACCATTTCCACCACCACCCCCAAGAAACAAAATAAAAAGGTGATATCTAGACCAAAATTAGCAGTAAAATAATATTATACCACTCGTTTTTAGAATGGACCCTTCATGATGGAGATGAATGTGGGGGATGGGAAAGGCCTTTCTGCAGTACCGCAGCGTATCGCATCTCAGTCTTTCTCCACCAAAACCAACCACATGTGGAGGACGTTCAGCATGTGGAGGAGATTCATAAGGAGCAATTCCACCGAGTCAGTCAACTATGCACACCGTAAAGAACTCATTTCCGCCAACCCCCGGAATTTTTACCCCACCATAGGCCAATTACGTCACTCAGTGCCTACGGTCAGATTACCCAAGTTCATAGAGAGCTTCCACAAGACCGATTTCTCTGCATTACCCAACAGGAGGTCCAGTGACCAATTCCAGCTTGAGGGGAAAGTACGGTCGGTCCGAAAATCCGGAAAGGGCCTTTATTTCATCGACCTTGTGCAGGATAACATGAAGGTGCAGATCTATACGTCCAATAAACTCCTCAACGTGACCAAAGAGGAGTTTGCCAAGACCCTAGCATTCATCCGGAAGGGAGACCACGTCACGTGCGTGGGCCATGCTTATAAAACCAATACTGGCGAGTTATCACTCCAGGCCACTCACTATGTGCAGGTCGCCAGTCCTTGTCTCGAGTCCACCACTCTTCCCGACAAGTTACGGACGCGTAAAGCCATCAATAGTAACCGTGTCATGGACTACTTGGTGGACTCCGAGCTGCGTCAAAAAATCATGGTGCGGTCCCGGATTATCCAGGCCATACGAGGTTTTTTGGTGGATGCAGGATTCTTGGAGGTCCAAACGCCCATTATTTCGGGTAAAGGCACCGGGGCAAATGCAGAGCCGTTTGAGACGGTGCTGAGGTTCTTGCCCAGAAAAATTGAGGATTTTTCCAAGGGTGAATCCCAAGAAAATGGTGCTAAAAGTGAGTGTAGCAGTGGAGATGGTGAAAATGGCGCTAGAGAATTCGCCCAAAAAAGCAGTAAAAGTCCCCAAAAAGGCCTGCATGAAGAGGTATCCAAGTACGAACCTCTTCAGCTTCGTGTGGCGCCAGAACTCTGGCTTAAGAAGTTGGTCATTGGGGGTTTCGATAAGGTATTTGAAATCGGGCCCAATTTCCGGAACGAGGGCATAGATGCCACTCATAATCCCGAATTCTTATCTTGTGAGTTCTATAGAAGCTTCACCAGTCTTGAGCAACTTATGGGAATTACGGAGGCCATGTTTAAACATATCTACCGGGACTTGTCTTCTGTGCAGGACCAGCATCTGATACTCCAAGACCAACTTCCCCAACTCAGCAAATTGGGCGATATGAATTTCCCACGCTACGAGTTTATACCTACGATTGAGGAGAAAACAGGAGTGCCTTTTCCGCCGGTTTTGGACGTGAATTCACTTGTGGAGTACTATGGAAAGATTAATTTGGCTGTTCCTGCACAGAGGAACCCCGCCAATTTACTCGACCATCTTTCCAGCACTTTCCTTGAAACCATATCGATTTCACAGCCTAACACCCCCATTTTCATCTATAACCAGCCATCGCTCATGTCGCCGTTGGCCAAGTCCACGACGATCAAATATGGACCCGAATTGGAGAGAGAGTACGATATCTCGCTACGGTTCGAGCTATTCATCAACGGAAAAGAGTATGTGAACTCGTACGAAGAGGAAAACTCGCCATTTGACCAGAGAGATAAATTCATGCTTCAACAGAAAAATAAAACGGAGTTTGGCGACTTGGAAAGCGTGGTGCCTGACTGGCACTATGTGCAGGCCATGCAATATGGGCTCCCACCCACCGGAGGCTGGGGCTGTGGCATTGACCGGTTGGCCATGTTATATACAGGTGCCAGCCGAATCGAAGAGGTTCTTTCCTTTGGTTCTCTAAAAGATGTCATCAGGCAGTGACCTAATGAGGAACCTACTTGTAAATAATACTACAGAAGGTGGTACTACAAACTGGTGAGGGGTATAGTGCAGTATACGTGTATAACCTATTTGTAGTGGAGAAATGAACGTAATTATAAAATACAGTTACATAGGAAACCTATCATAATACCATTTGTTAGATTCGTGTTGGTACGTCAGGTACTCTGTTTATTATGTTCATTCTCCGATGAGTCTCCAAAAGGAGGAATTGGACTACTCAAGTAGATGACGGCAGGGTCGACTAGTCAAACGACATTGGTAGGTGCTGCACTTAGTGGCCGGTTGCCATCTTATCTGTAATCGTAGTCTCAAATACCGGCACCTCGGAAACAACAGAGAGTATAGTATAGTATAGTATAGTATAGTATAGTATAATGGAGTATAGTATAGTATAGTATAGTATAGTATAGTATAGTATAGTATAATGGAGTATAGTATAGTATAGTATAGTATAGTATAATGGAGTATAGTATAGTATAGTGTAGTATAGTATAGTCAGGACTCATAACCTTCTGGGCTACTAACAATTGTAGAGGTATAATCGGGAAGTTGAATACTGTTCCTAGTCAAAAGTCCCATAAGGTATGTTGATGTAACTCTCTCTATAGGTGGTGGTGTGATTCCCCATGTGGTGGTCATCCTATTGATACTATTTCCTAATCTGCGAGATCGAATAGTGCCATATTATAGTATAGTGTCGTAGATTAATGTTCATTCAGGTAGTATACAGCCAATAGAGTATAGTAGTAGAGTATTAGAGTATAGTACACTAGTATAGTAGTATAGTTTGTAGTATGAGAGTATAATAGTAGAGTATAGTAGAAGATTGGGTATAGTAGTATAGTGTTAGAGTATATTAGTAGAGTATAGTAGTAGAGTATAGTAGTAAAGTCTAGTAGTAGAGTTTAGATGTATAGTATTAGAGTATAATAGTAGGGTGTAGTAGTAGGACAAAAAATAGTACAGAGTATAGTATGTAGGGTGCTGGATTCTTGGTTACGTCAGTACTCAATGTTCTGTTAGATTCGTGTTGTTACGTCAGGTACTCTGTTTACTATGTTTATTCGTTGATGATTCCCCAGAGGAGGATTCGGGCTTCTTAAGTAGTTGACAGCAAGGTCGCCTAGTCAACGAATCGTTGGTAGGTGCTTACGTGAAAGCCCTTCACACTCCATCCTGGTACTTCGTACAGTGATGGTTGTGGAGACGGCGTTATGGATTGACCCTTTTTAGGATAGGACGGCATAGGCTCAAAATACCTGAATAGGTAGAGCACTACCGAAGGTGGCTCTTACAGTTATAGTGTATAGTGTCTAGTATAGTGTATAGTATAGTATATAGTATAGTGTCTAGTATAGTGTCTAGTATAGTATATAGTATAGTGAATAGTGCTATGGTGGAATAGTAGTAGATAATGGTCTAGTAAATATATATAGTGTATAGTACATAGTAGGGATATTAGGGTTAGAAGGATGAGGAAGTAGAAGGTGTCAGATTATCGTAGTATATACTAGTATATACTCTCGCTATACCAGTATACTATATTGGACTGGCATTATTGTACCACTGAGTTAAAATTACAATTCATTGATACGTGTACTCTGAACCTGCTGTGATCCCCCGTCAGTTATGTTTTATCATAGTGGTAGTGGTAGTGTAGTGGTATAGTAGTGTAGTATATAGTGTATAGTAATTACCTGTTATATCCTGGTTGTAATGTTAAGGTACTAAGTTATCTTTATTCGTTGATGATTCGTCAAAAGGAGGAATGTGAGCGGTTTTTCTAATGTTTTGAAGCGCAAACGTGACTTTGAATAATTCCTCGCCCGAACAATAGCAGTGATTATTCTAGGTCATCGCAGGCCACCAATGTACGAAGTACCATGATGACCGAGGAGACGGCGTTGTGCAATGGCCATCACCATTGTATGATGACGGTCTGTGAGACGGCGGTTATCCAACATCCATTGTTAGCATCCATTGTTAAGATCAGACAGCGTAAGCTCAAAATTCCTCTATAGGCAGAGCCCTACCCATCGTGGAACTAACAGTACCTTGCTAATTGGTATACGCCTGGCACCTCAAAGCTGATACATGCTTAATACGCGACTAACCAAGAGTAGTTTTTACTAGATAAAAATCAGCATTTTTGATGATTCATAATAATATTGGAGTCAACCTTCAGACGGAGTTTCGAGAAACAGGTGCCACGAATAGCTTTCTGTCCCTCAGGCCTTGCAGTCACTCATGTGACTTTGGATGTGAAGGATTTTTTATTTTGCCCAATACAGAAGGACAAGTTCCCGCGATTTATACCGCCAAAAATATAGATCAACTGAGGGAGGACACACCAAAATGTCTCCCGACACCAGACCCAGCAATATTAATGAGTTTAGAGGTACTGATATTTACTGAGTAGTTAGCACTAGTAGTTAGTAGCATCAGTAGTATAATAGTAAGACTAGTAGTAGTCAGTGGTAGTCAGTATACTATAATACTAGCGCATAATAGTAGTAGTAGTAATCAGTAGTAGTTAGTAGTAGTTAGTAGTAATAGTAGCACTAGTGTTATGTTCTTTGATAACGTTTGGTCACCTAAATTTGTATTCGTTGATGGTTCCTCAAAGAGAGGAACCGAAGCGGCTTATATAACTTTGAGAGAAACGTGGCATCGAAAAACTCTCCACTAGAACAACGGTGGTGGTTATTCTATAATATTCGAAAAAGGCCATCGTAGCACTTCGTGCATCGCTGACCGATGGCCGTGATACGGCATTTGCAATGGCCATTATTAGGATCGGACGTCGTAGGCTTCATAACGCTTTTATATGTAGTGTCCTACCTATAGTGGATCTAACAACTAGTAGCTGGTAGAATATAATAGCAAGTACCAGTAACAAGATTATAGTAGTAGTAGTACTAGTACATAGTATTGATTCTCACAGGTTATGAAGGCCATTCAGGCCATTCACCAAGTTATTTTTATACTTTGTGATTGGTGTGACTGCAAACTCTGCGCGCGTGACTTGTATGTACTGGTCACTCTCCATCCCCCCCCGCATATTCTCCACTGCTACTTGAAAAAATATAGTAAAAAACAAAATCAGAAGAAATACGAAGTCAGAAGAAATACGAAGTCGGAAGAAAAACGGAGTCGGTCATTCATAGTCCCAAAAAATTCCTTCCAAAAAAAAAACATAATGCAGCAAGTCTTCGTATGTTTCTTCCCGGTAAATCCACGACTACTTTATTTAGCTTCGGACACACTTTATTTTACGTAGTCACACTTTATTTTTTTTCTTTGCACGCACTCTATTTTGGTCTAGTGACACTCTGATTTGCTCTAAATTGGTAGCTGCACTTACCTTCTTTTTTTCGGAGAACTCGTAAACTCAGGATCTCCACTTTAAGTGGGGGTTTCCTATGGGTGATTCCTGGGAAATTGCCGCCTGTGCATGGACATATGGTCAAGGCCGGAGAAATCGGTGCGAAGACAATGTGCTGCGAGAGAAGGCCTAGGGCCAGTGATATGTGCACGCAAGACCACCCTTCAGTTGACTTGTGCCCCTTGACCGATTGCGGGGACCAAGGAAATCGAACCACTTTTTTTCAGGCCTCGAATACGAGCAATGTAGCGTTTTTAATGAGTAATAAGGCCACCGCCTGCATACGTTTAAGCGCTGTGCGTGTCTAAGTTATCTTTTCCATCTACACCGGAATTTCGGCCGTCCGACCGTTTTTTTCGTTTAAAAAAAGGACTTAACCTTCTCTGTAGGTAAAGGATCGCATTGGCTCATATTATAAACGAATTTCAAAGAGAACCACCTGAAAATACGGTTTGGTGCTTACCCCAGATGGCTGAGGCCCACATGCATGTGCATCTAACGCTAGCAAAAACGTTCTCACAGTTGCGCGTCACCATATACTCTCGCATCAACTGGACCGGTTAAGTCGTAGGCCTTAAGACTCTCATGTGCAGTTTATGTAAACATCTAAACCACGTCGTATCATAGTCACGTGAGTATTGTGATTATCCAAACTAGGAAATCCGTCTTCTCTGGTCAATTCTGTCATACTCAACCATGAGCGGAATCCCCTCTACATATACCTTGGATTCTTGGATTCTTGGATTCTTGGTTCCTTGGATTACTTGGATTACTTGGATTTCTTGTTCCTACACAGGACTTGTTATTCCTTGTCTGAAGTCTAACCTGAGAACCCTGAAGTCTAACCTGACAACTCGTAACCAAGACCAGTTCATACAACCAGCCTGCACATATGCATTCCCAGGAACCTTATGGCACTTGTCCCTTTGTCTTTTTCCGCTGTACTACAGGTAATGCAATCCCTGCACAAACGGGACAGCTCATGTCAAATATACAACACTCACTACGCACGCGAGCGCACCTATTCTTGGCGTGCATCTATAACCAACTCGGAATACACCAACTGGTCGGATGTCCCCTCTACAGTGACCAGTCACACCGTATGACCACTAGTAGTTGGGGCCTGCATGCTTACAGTGGTTGGGCCAAACGTGGGGTGAAAGTGGGCCGAGCATAAGGTGGAACACTGTGCGGTCCATAGATCTTGTACGAACTCTGGAATTTTCTGTAATAAAGTATAAAAAGGCCCCAATCCCACCTCTCTCTGTATAATTCTATCAAAAAACAATCAAAAAAAAAAAAAATAAAAACCAACCAAAAATCAATCCAAGAAATGTTGCCTATTATCTCTATTGTCTCCCTCTTGGGCCTTGCTTCCGCTAGTAACTGGAACACGTACCCAGCAGTGCCCAAAACCGCATCCATCAATGGCTTCGCCGACAAAATGTACGACGAATTGCCTGTTTGTGCGCAGAGCTGTGTCAGAAAGTCCACTGCCAGTACGCCTTGTCCTTACTGGGACACTGGGTGTCTCTGTGTGACTACACCTTGGGCTTTGGATGTGGCCGATTGTATTGCGGGTCAATGCCGTGGAGCAGATGTGAAGAAGGCTCAATCGTTGGCTCTTTTCCACTGTAAGAATGTTGGAGCTCGGGCACCTTATTGAATTGTGGATGCTGAGGCCTCTTCTTCGTTGGCTGCTGCTGCTGCTGCTGCTCAACCCACAGCTTGATTGACTTAGGCTTGTTGACTAGGCTTAATTGACTAGGCTTGTTGATTAGGCTTGATTGACTTAGGCTGAGATTTTAGTAATATATACTTAGTAATACACATGTGTTTCTATTGATTGTAGGGATATCCATGGTTTTGGATTCTGGGGCACTACTAAATATGCTCATTTCCGTAAACGGTTGTGGAGACTGTAGTAGATGATGCGGGCCATGGTGTTGAATAAGGCGTAGTGGTTGAAATACGAGAAGTTGAATAGTAAAGTTGGACCCTGAAACTGGCCCAGCCCTGTCCAGCATCAAGGTGCGTAGGATGTCTAGTTTTGATGCTGCACAGTTCTTTGTTGCTGGTTGCCACAATAGATTTTCTCACATATCCGTCTCTTCCAACGTCAAGAAGTTCATGGCACCATCAGTCCCATAGACCAGTGGCGGCAGCAACTGGTTCAAGAGGATTTCGCAGTCCATTAACATGGGCGGACACAAGGAAGACGAGGAAGAAATGGGCAACAAGTCCAGCTCGAGGAACACACACATTATAGATACTAGACTCCTGTCCAACGAGCTTATGCGGGTGATCAAAAAGCAAATGAAACTTAAGCAGATCGAGGGCTCCGTGTCCAATGTTGGCATCGACGAGGAGTTTGCATTGATCAGCGGAGTGATTCTCAACCGGTTTGTTGGAGGCCGAAAGTTGCATTTCAGAATAGAGATCACTGATCTTATGACCTCATCATCGTTGCATTTGCACAAGAACAAGGGATCCAACAATGGATTTAAGAACTTGGTTGCAACCGTGTCCTTTGTCATCAAGCAAGAAAAGGAGGCCAACAACATCCGGAAATCGGGTGCATATAATTTCGTTGGCACTCAGATGAGTTAGGTATTTAGATAGCATACACGAAAATAAATAAGATCTTGTAGAAGTTGGAGATCATTGGCTACGGGCCCGACACCAAATATATTTATGTAATTTAGCCAATAACTATGGCTTAAATAGTAAACAAGTATATAAACAACAACTATTTTTTATAGATAGCTACTCATATCGATATACCCATGTATATTATCATGCGATATGGGTGAATATTATATCTTTCAAGATTATTATTAGCAGAAAATTAACTTATTTCATATAAAGTTTAATTCTCATTGCAGGATACGACTGGCGATGGGCATACCTGGACCTTGAGGGGAGAGACGGCTACTTCACCAAATTACTGTTGCAGATTGAAACCAATAAGATCAGGGGCAGAAGTCGTACTTGGAGGGCCACTCCATGGGCGCAGATATAAGTAAAAGTAGAAGTAGAAGTAAAAGTAGAAGTCTATGTTCGAGTATAAGTAGAAGTAGAAATAGAAGTAAAAGTAGAAGTAGAAGTAGAAGTAGAAGTAGAAGTAAAAGTAAAAGTAGAAGTAGAAGTGGAAGAGAAGTATAGTTCCAAGCCAATTTCATGAAGACCATGAGAGTACTTCTCAACCGTAGACAAAACCTCGTGTAAGACCCGTGTGTGCACAGAAGGTGTTACTTACAGTACAGCCGAGTTGTACAGAAGGTCAAGTCTCATAAGGTTCCGCAGAATGCAGTCCAGATGGGTTATATGTTAGTATTTAATACCACTATACTTATTGTACTATACTTATTGTACTATCTTGTATTCTAGTTTACTGTACTGTACTAGACTAGACTACATTGTACTACACGGTACTATATTATACTTTTTTGTAAGTAGAAGTATAATGTAAGTAGAAGTAGAGGTAGAAGTAGATGTAGAGGTAGAAGTAGAAGTAGAAGTAGAAGTAGAAGTAGAAGAAAAAGTAGAAGAAGAGTAGAAGTACTAGCTTAGGTACAAAATAGATAGTTATCTAAATAGCAGTTTAAGTAAAATTCAAGTAGTAGTAGAAGTACTAGTACAAGTCTCAATCCACTACAAGTATACGTACACATATTCTGAATTCTATCTATTGACATTCACAGTCGCTGACATATTCTCAGTCACTAAACTCCTGATTATTATTTATTTTCTTTTTATCACAAAATAATTTGCCTAAAGAGACCTAAACGAGTAGTTAACTTAAATCAACCATAGTAAATTCACCTAGCATTTATAACTAATGTGATTTTAATTCTAAATTACATTGTTTCTAGGGGATTCTTAGTATAGTATAGATACAGATAAGAATAGAAAAGACTGAGATGAATACTGAAACTCTACAACTATAGGATGTCAAGGAGGACTAATGATATAACCGCTCCAGTTTATGGGATGTTAGATGATAAATCGCAACATACGTTAGAGTAGTTGGTAGTGTCACTATTTTTTTTTTTTTGATTTTGGAGTTGATTTTGGCTCCGAAGCAAATTTGACGTGTTACATTGAAACCCAAAGTTGAATTGTACTAAAAAACGTAAAAATAAGTACCATGATTATGGCCATGACTACTAGGAGTACTAGGAGTATGACTATGACTATGACCTTACTGACTGCGACTATATAATAGTATTAATATGGCTTTACACCACATGAAGCTATTGCTATGACCATGCCATGACTACTATGACTATAATATTACTATGACTACCATGATTATACTATGACTATAATATTACTATGACTATAATATTACTATGACTACCATGATTATACTATGAGTATTGATACGGTCAAAACGCGTAAATGCGCCGCTTGATACTACAATGTCATCGGTTAATTTGCGTGTAATCAATTGGATTGGAGATGGGTAACCCATGATAGATAATTGAATATAGAGTGCCTAGTCTAGTCGGCTCGACAATCTCTCCTGTCAATTTTTAAATTTGTCTATGTGTCTATGTGTCTATGTGTCTATGTCTATGTGTCTATGTCTATGTACCTGTCTCGTAGTCTGCTATTGTCTCTAATCTCTCCCTCGGCCCATTCGTCCCTCCCTTTTTGTCTAGTCAACTCTAATTGATTTTCCGTAGTTAATGTGTGGATTTTACCATCTACTGAAAAATTTAATACAAGTACCATGCACTAATTTTCTTCAGTGTATTCTGGTTCACGTGACGTGGGCTATTGAGGTTCTGAGCTTTTGATTCTCAGTCGCGTCTTAGTAGGGCCATCCTGCATAGACTAGACGCCCTCTTCACTTTCTCTTTCACTTTCTGTTTATGTTTCCACCGCCAACTTCCAAATCCAGTTCCATAACCATACCAAATGATCCTAAAAAGGGAAAAACATAAACAGTTTTAATCTCATTCTCTCATTTAATGTCTTGCTTCCTGCATATTTCCCTCCATTTCACTTCTACTAAAAAACCGTGTTCCATGTTCCTGCACACACAACCAACGCTCACCTCTCCTCCACTCTACGTTCCCACCATTCATTATTATTGACAGACAAGGCCAACTTGTGGACTGTGCTATATTCCGTGTCTGCAGGAAAAGCACTCGCCTCTGCTGCCATTTTACTAATCCATAGTTTTTTTTCTGTGCTTTCCTAATCGGGTCTTCTATTTTTAGATCCCCTATTTTTGGTTCCCAGATTACCTACAACCATATCTCCATACATCTCCATACGAGACACGCCAAGATCGCCAGGTTGATCTTAATAGAGTTTTTGGAAATACTGGTTTTTTCGAGGAGTAATTTCGACCCTTGCTGAGAATTACACCGCTTGCTATATTGATTGATTGACTGATCTGGTTTAATTTGAACACCAGTCAAGTTGTCATAAATTAGACTTTAGTGAGACTTTCCAGTTTGTCTAAAGTTTGTCTAATACTGTCCAGACTTTGTCCATCTGTCGAAACTGTCCAACTTTAAGGGTCCATTTAAAGACACAACACGGTCCAGAATAATATCTAATACCACTTACCAACAGTGTCTAAGATTGTCTAAGATTGTTTAAGGGCTGTCTAAACCTTGTCTAATCTGTCCAAAGATTGTCCAAACCTTGTCAAATCTGTCTAAAACTGTCCAGTTTGTCAAGTGTCAAGTCTGTTAATTTTGTCTGTCTATCACGTGTCAATTTGTCTATCCAGTCCAGCTGTCTAAATCTGTCCAATGAGTTTCGAAGAAATAGAGGACCAGACCGGCGTCCGGGTCACGTGGAACAGAGTTCCCAAGCTGAAACTCCAGCACCAGCGCAACATCGCCCCTCTCGCCGCCTTCCTCACTCCTCTCAACAACAAGAGCCCGGTCCAGGTGTTGGACGAGTCCCACATGGCGCGTTGTCGCCAGTGCCAGGCCTTTTTGAACCCCTACGTCTCCGTCAACCAGCAAACTGGTGATATTTGGTACTGCCAGTTCTGTACCTTTGGCAACCGACTCCAGGCGGAAGGGTCTTACCCTCCTGCACTTTCCCCTGAATGTGCTGCAGTGGAGTACATTATCCGGCGCCAGGCTGCCTTGCCGCCCATCTTCTTTTTCGTGGTGGACACGTGTTTTGAAAATGAAGATGTTACAGATGCATTTGAGTCGTTGAAGGAGACTCTAGCCTTGGCCGTTTCGCTTCTCCCGTCGGGAAGTTTGGTGGGGTTCATTTCCTTTGGGAAACATGTGCAATTGCATGATGTCTCCGTGACCAACCGGGCTCATACTTTCAATGGAGAAAAAGAGTACACTTTGGAGGATGTGCAGAAAATGCTCCGGCTTAATGGTGACGGCGATGCCATGGGCTTACTGAGCTCGGGGCGTCGGTTCCTCCATACCATCGATGTGGTGGAGTACAATTTGTCTTCGATCATCGAGAGTTTGGTGAACATCACGTTTCCACATCTGGAAAGCAAAACCCGTGCGGCTCGGGCCTCGGGGTGTGCTATAAATATCGCTGCCTTGACGCTCCAGGCGCTTTTGGGCAAAATTGGGGCTTCAGGTGGCCATATTCTTGCCTTTATTGGCGGAGCAGCCACTTTTGGACCCGGAAAAATCGTCAATACGCCGCTCCGCGAGCCTATACGGTCTCACCACGATATCGAAAAGGCCAAGGCGACGACTTTGGCCAATCTTGCCCAGATCCCCAATTTACCCAATGGTGTAGCTAAGGCAGATTTGGCCCTCTTTAAAAAGGCACGGCCGTTCTACCAAAAAGTGGCCCGTGTCTTGGTGACCATTGGAATCTCGTGCAATTTCTTCGTGGGGTCATATGACCAAATGGGACTCTACGAGATGGAGGATGTGTGCAGCAATACGGGAGGCACGGTGGTGATGTGTGACTCGTTCAGTACGCTGATGTTACGGCAAAGCGTGGGCAAATTCTTCACCAAACACGCCACCGACCAGGATCATTTGGATATGGGGTTCAATGCTACGTTGGAGTGCAGGACCACCTCGGATTTACAGGTCCAAGGCCTTATTGGCAATGCGGCTGGGCTTCCTCCACGGAAGGATAAATTCGTGGAGGCGCTGATCTCGCCAACCAGCGTGGGAGAAGGGGGTACGAATGCATGGAAGCTTCTGAGCATCAACCCGCAGCTGACGTACGCCATTTACTTGGACAAACTAGACTCGCCAAGTACCGAAAAACCGGCGTTTTTGCAGGTCACGTGCCACTACCAACACCCCGACAACTCGTTACGTGTCCGGGTAACCACGATCCCTCTTGCAGTGATTGCTGATAGTGACGGTGTCTCGTTGGAGCAAGGGTTTGACCAGGAAGCAGCTACGATGGCCATTGCCAGAAGTGCCTTGGCTCAGGTAGTGGGCCGGGCAAGCTTATATGCCGGCACCCTGAAATCCACGTACGACCAGCTGTATCTCCCCAAGCATCTCGACAAGCTCCTTGTGGATTTCTGTGTACGGTTTGCCCAGTACCGCAAGGGCGATATGCAGTCGTTTCGGCTCTCCAACTGCTACGCCATGCTCCCCCAATTCATGTACCATTTGCGGCGGTCGCCATTCATCTGTGTGTTCAACAACTCGCCCGATGAAACCAGTTTTGTTCGCCACAGTCTTATGCATGAGGACGTGACCAATGCATTGATCATGATCCAGCCCTCGTTGCTTTCGTACGACGTGGAGCATTTCGACCCGGAGCACCCCGAACCGGAACCCGTTCTCTTGGACCTGATGTCGCTTGGCCCCTCCAAGATCTTGCTCCTCGATACGTTTTTCCAGATCTTGATTTTCCACGGCAAAACCGTGGCTCTGTGGAGAGATGCAGGGTACCAGGACCAGGAAGGGTATGAGCACTTCAAGGCGTTTTTGGAGGCCCCCAAAAGAGAGGCCATGGAGATTTTGCTCGACCGGTTCCCGTTGCCTCGGTTCATTGATTGTGACGAAGGAGGATCGCAGGCCCGTTTCTTGATGGCCAAGGTTAACCCGTCTACCAGCTACATGAGCACTCCGGACCAGGTTTTCGGGGCTCCGAACCTGCTGGAAGTCAAAACCGACGACAAAAGTTTACAGCTGTTCATGGAGAGCATTCAGCGCATCATCGTGGCCAAGAAGTAGCCCTCCATCTCTGTACATACCCACCACACTACACTATATATACATTATGTACCTACTACACTATAGACTCACTTACACTCCACAATACTTAACTCACTATATAGCACAGCACGAGAAATATATACTATATACTTCTACCTTATCCATTATACATTAGATTGTCTATGGGGAGGGCCCGATCCATACATGTATTTTCAGCCTAGCTTCTGCTGTCAAAGTAACCAATGTCAGGAGCCGACAACCCTGGTCTCAGGACTATCAATGTAACTCAAGTTTCTTTTTTATGAAACTCATAGAATATCCCTAATAGTAATAGCATCATAGAACAAGAGTATCATAGAACAATAACACTATAGAACAGTAACACTATAGAACAGTAACACTATAGAACAATAACGCCATAGAACAATAACATCATAGAACAGTAACGTCATAGAACAATAGTATCATAGAACGATAGTATCATAGAACAATAGTATCATAGAACAATAATACTATAACAGTAACACTATAGAGCAATGCAGAGAGCCGTAAAAATACTGGACCACTAAGTCATAGAGTTCGGGCGTCTTAGTGTCATCAACAATGCGAAGTTGAACCGGAATAATCGTTATTATAGATGTAATCAATCCCGAAGAATAAAAATAGTATCAATAAGATGACTAGTACTATGGGAACTACACCAACTGATGTAGAAAGGGTGTCTTCACCTTTTATGAAGGCACACTTGGCTAAGAAACTAATCCCACTTCCTAAATACCGAACAATAGTCGTGAAGGCTTTGTAATCAGTTAATAATTTTATTAATTCTAAATCATTTATATCTAAATTAATAATTCAAGATATATTTATATGAGAAGATATATTTCATGTTATGTTCTTTGTGACATTTATGCCTTATTGATACTATGTTCGTTGATGGTTCCTCAAAGACACGAACCAGAGCGGCTTATATAATCAAGGAGAGAAATGTGGCATCAAAGAATTCTCCATCAGAACAATGGACCATCATTGTACGAAGCCATCATTGTACGAAGTACTATGATGGCCATTGCAAACTCCACTATGATGGCCGCAAACTCCGTATCACGCCCATCATAGTACTTCGTACAATGATGGCCTGGCCATTATTAGGATCGGACAGAGTAGGCTTCGTAATACCTCTATATGCAGCGCCCTGCCTATAGTGAATCTAAAACTTCATATAAGAAGTAAGATATACTAAGATATACTTGATGATAAAATATGATATATAAAAAATAACGTATACTAAGATATACTTCATTGTTAGATTCTTGTTGTTACGTCAGGTACTCTGTTTACTATGTTCATTCGTCGATGGTTCTCCAGAGGGAGGAATTGGGTTTACTTAAGTAGTTGACAATGGCGTCGCCTAGTCAACTGGTTGTTGCTAGGAAGATTAATTAGTGACAGACTTGAGTAAATGTTCCATGGCTTGAGGTCATTTATGAGTGATCTGATGGTAATGGGATCTGGTGCTTTACATTTGCATTCGCATTCGCAATTTTGCACCCAGGTGCGAAACCATACCAAAAAGAAACTAAACCCAAAATATTAAAGGGCGAACTGAATTGGAACCAAAATCAGATGAACTAAACAGGATGAAAAATAGGACCAATATCAGGACCAAAATCAGTAAAGCGACTGGTTACCGACCTTGTTAACTCATCACCATAGAGTCTATATCACTACTTATTTAATTTATGAATTGCAATGTACTATATCTATACTAGTTTATATGATATATAGATCCCGTGTGTTAGAACCACATTCGGTAGTGCTCTACCTATAGAGGTAATTTGAACCTACGCTGTCCAATCCTAAGAACAGCCATTCCATAATGCCGTCTCCGCAACCACCATTGTACGAGGTACCAGGATGGAATAAGATGAGCTAGAACAATATCCGCTATTGTCCTGGTGAAGAATTTTCCGCAAGCACCTAGCAACAACCGGTTGACTAGACGAGCCCGCTGCCAACTAGTTAAACAGCCCGATTCCTCCCTCTAGAGACGAGCTTTTTGGGTTCAATTCGCCCAATATGCATGTCAAGGAAGACCAGGCGTCCATAGAATCCTTTTCTCCCGACACCCCCAGCAAGAGCCATCCAAGCAATTCAGCGACGATGGAGGCCAAGTCCGCCGATCACTCATTTTCGACCATCTCCATCTCGTGATGTCAGACCTCACAGATACAACTCGAGCCGTAACATTCGGCGAAGTACTCCATGCAGAAGACCTAGGGCTGTATGGAGACCCTAAGAGCTGGATGGAGACCCAGGGCTGTATGGAGACGCTAAGGGCATGATTCACAATACCCAAAGCTTTAAAACTCAGCTGGTGGAGGAGGTCAGCACGCCGCACACCAGTATACTGAACCAGACCGATATCAAGATCAGCGAGTCGGAGTCTGATATTGCAAATGCAATCTCACCACGCCACAAGAAGAGGTCCAAGCCCATGCATAATAGCATGTTCGGCGAAGGAGCATAGTAAACAGAGTGTCTGACGTAACTCGAATCTAATACCTTGGGTGGTACACTACCAACATAGGAACTGTGCCTATACTTTCAGATCCTTTAAGTTGGTGTATTTTAGGTCACCACACTATTATGACATGCCATACGTCACAAAGTGTCAAGAATCCTGAACCTCCTCTAAGTTAACTTGGTAGACCTGAGTATCTCCTGGGTGCAGTCTCTGACCCGTTAAATTATAAAGAACCACAAGTCACACAGGATTCTTCACTTCCACTCTTAGAGAAATGAAAGTCTCCGGTCAAAAACACCTGTTCATTGGTGCAGCACAGAATTACCATTATCCTGACTGCTCCATCGTAGTAGTACCAGATAAATACCACTAGCATTACTATCACTGTTGCCAGGTGACGGCAGAAAAAAAAGGAAAGGGGAAAGGAAAAAGAGTAAAAGGAAAAGAGGGGACGAGGTGCAGAGCGAGCCATGCCGGCAAGTTATATTCTGCGCAAGCAAATGAAGATATTTGATTTGAATGATATTGATGAGACGATGCAGCTATTTCAGGATGCTGTAACGGAAAAGATAGAAGGCATTTCCATGCAAGAAAGAGATGTAATATCTCGGATGGCCAATGTTGAACTATCGTGTGTTAACCGGAATATGGATTATTCTTGGTTCGTGAACCAGAGGTTCAGGAAAGTGCTGAAGTTGGCTCCAGCGTACCGGACTAACTGCACGAAGATTTATAATTGCTGGTGGTAAACCCCCAGCAACTAATCCATCAACGCTAGACGTTGCTGCTCCAATTGCTTATACTCGTTCCTCTGGGTCTCGATTTCCTCCCGGATTTTCCGTGTGTATATATCCAACCGGGCCAACTCGTCGCCCTCCGTGATCCGCAAGTACTCCTGGTCGCTCTTATCGGGGCTGGAGTACTTGTAGGGCAAGAGGTTCAGAGGTTTACGGGTCAAGATCTCAAACGTGGCTTCTGTGGGTTCCTGGAACACCAACTCGTCGAATAACACCGAGTGAACTTCACCATTGGGTCTCTGAGGTGCCTGCGGGTTATAGGGATGTAGCTTGAGTCCATGGAAAATCTGGAAGTTCTTCTCGTTGATGCCCAAGTCTGCCCCGGAATGGAAGTGGATTTTGATGACGATTTCAAACTCTCCCCAGCCGGTTTCGGTGACCTGGTACGGCGGGGCCTCCACGGATCGAACGGGGTTTTCGTACGTTTCGTGGAGCTTGAACGTGACCTTCTTGATGAGCGGTGTGAGGTCCACATCGTTGACTACAGGCTTGAGGAAGACTGTCCACTCGTGCGTGTGGTCGACGGGGGTTTTTTCGGTGCGTTTTTCGGGCAGAAGCTTGACTGCAGAGTTACCGTAGAGTATGGGGACTGATATGGATACGTTTTTGATCCGCTTGGACATTTGGGTGTGGTAGTTTGGGTAGTTTGGGTACTTGGGTAGATTTAGGTGAAATATTGCGACTCTTGATGTGAGATGGTTGTGGACTGCATATAGGAACAGAGTACTGCATATAGACAAGAGTGTTTAATAGGTGGCTTTACGGGAAAACGTCGCTAAGTACTTCCAGATGCTTTTCGTCGACCTCGTGGTCCGCCAAACCGGGGCTAGGGGCCATATCGTTATGTGACATGGAGTAGTAGTGGTCGAAGAAATCCACCTCGTCGTACACAGTAGCATATATACACTAGTAATAGTACGTAGTAACAGATGTACACTAGTAATAGTACGTAGTAGCATATATACACTAGTAGTCGATTATTTTACCTACGTAGTAAAATTTAATATAAAAGATGTTTTAATATAATATCACATTTATTATCAAGATCATCTTATCATTGTATATTTCTACTTATATCATAATGCAATCTATATCAATATAACCTCCATTACACTAGTAGTAGTACATGGTACCTTTGTAGGTCAAACCTACTTTAATTAATTAATTATCAGAATTGGAAGATGCCGTATTTTGATAAAATTATATTCTAATTCCTCAAAGTTATTTAAGTGCTGTACCAGTTCAAATATGTATACAGGCTGTACTAAAACATATTTCGCAGAAAACCAGCTATCTGCAAACCAGATTTGTCTATGAATTTTTTTTTATCTGTTGCCTTAAGTGTACGCAAGGATAATAGTACATGATTCGCTGTATTACATAGCACTAGTACACAACTAGTACACAATAGCATATATACACTGGTAGTAGTAGTAGTAGTATAGTGTACGGGTTTATCTCGAGCCCAAACACATCCTAGACTGTATAGGGATAGATATTATAAGTATCTATGTAAGGTTGAAAGTGTTACTAGATGTTTTTGGTTTGATTGGGTGTGGAAGAAATGTGGGTGTCACTGTTTTCTCATGTGACCAGAGTCATGTGACTAGACCATATAGCCATTAATTAGACATGCTCCGTACTTTGGTGGATCAGATCACAGTCAGATTAGGGCAATTACAAAAATAATCAGCGAAGATGACTCTTTGGTGCTTTAATTGGCCATAATACATATATATTGGTTCTGTAATGACTAACTCTACCAACTACACTGTGCCAACTATACTATATACTGTACTACTATACTATTTTAAGTATACCAATTATACTATACTTGATGTAATGTACGAAATGTACTGCCACTAGGCATCCATACACTATGTAGATGTAAATTTGGGTCATGGGCTTGGAATCACATGGTCTGGACTTGATTGACTAGGTTACATGACTAACAGTCACATGACTACACTCATACCAGTAGACACGGTAGATGATCATAGAAACATGACTGACTCAAAAAAGACAAGATAAAATACACTACTAAAATACACTAGTGAGGGACTCCACTATTTAACTGTACTAAAACACACTACGATTTATACACTTATACTATCCACAACTTGATACACTGTTACTTAATACACTATTATTTTACACTACTATTGAGTATACTACTATCGAGTCTATTGTTACCAAGAGGACTACTTTTGAGTCCACTATTTACTAGTCCGCTACTTAGCCCACTACTATTATTCACTACTTAATACACTGTTACTTAGTATGGTAGTACTTAATACGTTGTTATTTAATACGTTGTTACTTAGTACACACTATCATACACTGTTACGTAATACACTAGTAGGTTATGACATGACTCAATGAAGAGTGACTAGGTAAAGAATGGCTAGGAAGAGAATGACTAAGGAAGAGTCTAGACCTTCATAGACATTTACACTCGAGACTAGAGTAGACCCTGGACTCGACCCTGGACTAGACTAAAGTAGAACTTAGACTAGACTAGACTAGACTCGACTTGGCTAGACCCTGGACTACACTAGACTACACTAGACATATAGATGTGTTTGTTGTTCTGATGCTATTCAGGATGCTTCTCTAGATGTCTTGGCACTTAGCTATTCTGCTACTCTGGCCCTTAGCTATTCTGCCACTCTGGCCCTTGTGACTCTACTGTCCATGCAATGGCTCACTGAGGCACCATTGGTTGCCAGTCTGCCATGAGGTTTCTTCCTTGAGCAGTACGAGCGGGTGGAGGTGGAGGCGCACGTACTCCATTGCCATTGACCGGCCGAGGCAGTGCCAGAGTCGACACACTTTGAGTGGGCATACTTTGAGGGATTCCAGCCAGGTTTTGAGCCACCGCCAGAGTCGACTGTGCCAGAATTGGTTGCAATGGTGCTTGGTCCAGGGATGGCGTGTGGCTGGGTTGACTTTGACTGGACGGGTTTTTTTCTGTCTCGTCAAGTTTGGCCGATGACAATTTCTGCGGTTTCATCGGCTTCATTGGTTTCATGCTATTCGTCTCGGTCTTCTGAGACGACAAGGTCAGAGTATTTGATTCCATTCTCGACAGAGCAGACAGAGAAGTGGACTCCAACTTCGAGAGCGTCTGTTCAAGTCTAGACAACGGTGAGTCCGACAGAGCCTCCACCTTGGGCTCCACTTTTGGCCGGATCGATTCGCTTGACTCTATTTTTCTCAGATTAACACTGGAAGTCCTGGAGGGAAGGTTCGACCCTGAATCTGTAGGCACTAGAGGAGCGGAATTGAAAGCCAAATGCTCCAAATGACTAGGGGTGTTGCGTGCAGGAGGCACTGGGGGTACCTTGCGTTGGTTCTGGTCTGGTTTCAGGTCCAGTCGTTCCATTCTTTCGCTTGCAGAAATAGGAGTGGCCTTTCGACTGAGCGGAGGAGGAGGAACTCTCCTTGGAAGCGTATTGACCAAGGTATTGGACCTGGAGGGGAGTTTGGGTGCAGGACCCTCGAGTTCCAAAAGATTAAGCTCTGACAATGCCTCCAGACTGAATGACGTGGAGGTGGAGTTTGCAAATGACTCGGTGGATGTTTCTTCTGGGAGCGTGCCATGCTCAGCCTTATATGCATTATAGTATTGAAGCGAAAGGGCATTTTTCTTGGCTTCATCCACAATGGTCACTTTGCATTGAAACGTAGAGAACACCGGCTTATGGTCACTGATCATCACATCAAGCACGGCACTATAGTTTATAGGCCGGATAACATTGTTGCCTTTAGACCTGTACACCACCCGGTCTGTCCATGAAGGCACTCTTTGCTTTTCCGAAGAGTCATACTCGGAAGTCCTCCGATCGTATTTGTAGGTGGGGTAAAAAAGCACCCGGGGCTCCTTGAACCCATGGAAAGCACCGCCTCTTTCCCTCATGGCCAACGTCAACTGGTCAGCATTCTGCAACTCGTCAAACGCCCCGTTTTTGATCAAGTATCTGCACTGCTCATTGGGGAGGTTGATGCGGAAGTTGAAGTCACCAAACCAGATGATATTGTCATGGTCTCCGATCGTATAGTTTCTCGTAAACGAGAGCCCCAGCGCTATGGATGCATAGTCATTGTACCTCTCCACGGTGGCATTGACTCCTGCAGCCAAATGGGATGTGACTAGGGCAAAACTCGTGGAACAGTACTTGAACCGGACTGCACATGCACCCTTATTGGCAGTGATGCCTCCCATTCCAGTTTTTTTGGAGGATCCCGACACCTCGGTGACTTTATCCACACTAGACTTCTTGACAAAAAAGAAGAGACTCATGGATGCAATGCACTCTGTTCTTAGGAGCAAGTACTCGTCTTGGCCCGAATTCAAGAGACGCTGGAAAAGAGCTCCCCATTGTGCAGGCTTGGAGGAGTCGGCTGCTAGGATGGACCCTGCATTCAACTCAATCAATTCCTGTAAACCCAAAGCATAAATATCAGGCGAAGACTGGCCTGCATTTTCTGGGGGAAAAAGCCACTTCATGAGATCCTGGCTGGCTGCAGGAGAGGCTGCTGCCACATTGAATGTTCCTGCAAATAAGGTCATGGCTCCATACGTAGTGAACGTAGCCTCGGCCTGTTTGATTTTCTCCGTCACGTATTCGTTGATGGGGTCATATATCTGCACCGGGATGGAGAGCCGGCTGTCTTTGCCAAGCATGGTGTCAATGACCGATTGTTTCTTGCCATCCACAAATGTGTTTTGGTACATTCTGGAAACGGACTTGGTCACATCCGAAAGAGCACCTGCAATGTTCATTTTTCCCGATCGGGAAAACGACGACTTGAGCGCATTAGTTCCCGTGTAAATCTGAGAAATGACATCTCCATTGTCTGCCCATAGAGTATTATGTTTAGTAGTCAACTCATCCAAACGCATTCTATTGGAGTATGATGAAGAATGGTCCTTGGCAATGTGTTCCACTATGGAAAGACAAATCACCTGCTCGATCAAATTGGTTCTATCCAAGCAATCCAAGCAGTTGATTCTAAAAACGCCGTTTTGCCTCGTGACCACCTCGTTCTTCTCCGTATCGTAGTCAAACCAGCCGAAAAGCTCCGACGATTCTCGGATCATAGGCAAGATCTTGGTTGCTCCTGCAAACCCTCCACTCAGTGGCTTTGTTTCTGCATGGAAGTCAAAGTGGCTATATGAAAGTTCCTGTCTGAGAGGCAGTGTACGGAGCAAGTCCGTGTACCTGCGCAGAATGTCTGCCTCCAGGGTTTTCGTCTTGGAGAGCAAGTTGACAATATGACAGGAACTGTATTTTTTGCAGATTTCTCTGAAGTGTTTATCGAAACTAGACTGTGTGGCTTCCGTGGACCTAGTGATGGTGATTTTGGGGTTGATGAGCGTGGAATCCTGCTCCCAAAAAGCAGGCACCGAGCCTCTGATCTGGGTGAAGGAGAAGATCTGATCCAGCGACCGGTTATTATAGATGAACTCTGTTTCCACGAAATTGGCCACGTTGCCATCATCGTCAATCCCCCGGGCATTGAACCGTGTGCCTGCACGTTTCCACGACTGCTTGGAGATAATGGTGATACAGTCGGAACCACCAATCCTGACTGTCTTAGCAAACCCCCTGATTACGGTAGTGAAGAAGCGGTTGCGGTTGATGATATCCACGGCCTGCGGCCCCAAGTTGTCCCTGAACTTGAGCAACTCGCCCATCAAAAACGTGTTCCACATGTACTGTTCCTGGTAGTGTTTTACATTGACCGGAGTAAACGAGTCCGGGTTTTGCGTGGCATGGAGTTTTTCCGGCACCACGCCTCGCGTCAGGAGAAGCGAGGTCAAGTCGAAATCGTTGGAGTAGTAGAACGAGCCGTTGGAAAGGAGTTTTTTAAACTCGAAACACGGGTGCACGACTCGAGCCGTTTCCAGGTCCGAATCTTCAGATAATCCCGAAACAGGCATGCCTGCAGTATCCAAGGTAGCCAAGTCCCATTCCGGCAGCGCCAAGGCCACAAAGTCCACGCCCCAAATCCTATCGACGGACTCGTAGGCAAGCGGTCTGGCCACGTTCTGCAGAGCAGCGGAAATGACAGCCAAAAAAATTTGCCCCTGGACACAAACAAGACCCAAGCACCCGTACACCAGTCTTCCGGATATCACCGTATAGCCATTCAGCGGGGTCGTTTCGTCCAACAGCACAATCAGCACCTCCGCCTGCGGCGCACTTCCTCCGGAGATCTGCCGAAAAACAAGGCTATGGGACACCGACGCCAACGCCACGGTGCGGGGGTTCTCGCTGACCAAGACCCTCATGCTAGAATAAGATTTTACGTAAAGTGTTTGAGTGGGTGTTTTTTTTTACCAGGTCTAGGTGCGGAGCGTGTCTGGGACACTTAGAGGAAGAATAGGTTGGAGGAAGAATAGGTTGGTGTGGTATGTACAGTGCCGAGCACTTGCTGGCCGTAGTTCGCAGCGTACTCAATCTGTAGGCCATACTCAGTGCGTACTCGCACAGCGTACTCAGGCCATACTCAGTCCTGAAGTTAAAGAACAGTACAATAGGATTACTACTACAATGGGAACTCACCAAGTGATGTAGAAAGAGTGTGTTTAGCTTACTTGAAGGAGAAGAAAGAACTGTTGAATAAAAAAAAAAATGCTGCTTCTGAATACGATGGTATAGTATTGAAGGCATTAGGCGCAGCGTAGTCCGTATTCGCGCAGTCCGTCTCGCGTAGTCCGTAGGCTGGGGAAGTTGTGTCTCAAGTTTTCGATTTCGGAAAAGTGTAGTGATTTGAGCATCACTTAAAGGTGTTCAGAATTGAGTAATGAGACTTCAACCACTGTTTGCGATAATGATTTCCACAGAACTGGCTAGTGCCATACACTATGGTAAATCTTTAGGATTTATCGACTTCGGTCTTCGGATTCAAGGTAAGCTAACATCAGAATTGGTCTAAGCTTGAAGTTTGACGTCAATTGACATATGAGTTCAAATGTTGAGGTCGATATTGAGCAATGAAGTTCCTTCATGGTTGCCAGTGTCAATTCGTTCCCTAAGGAGCGACAAAAGTCTCGAGATTTTCTGCCCAACAAGGTTAATACCTAAAACGATTAGTTTTAGCAGCCAAAAAGGACTGCCGATTATTGATCTGTATTCCGTCTCATTGTATGATATGACTCAATTGTCTTCAGGGTCTGAATATCTCTCGAGCACTTTTATGTCAGCTGGTATATGAATACCGACAACTGGCTAGCACAGAGCTTGATAATCGAGTATTAGTATACCAGCTGACCATCCTCTTTGACTTCATGCTTCTCTTTTCTCTCGATCTCAACTGGTGACTGTAGCTGATTGGAGTCGTCGTCGGGACGAACAGTACCTTCATCAGAGGAGACGTGGGTGATGTGTAAGTTAAAAATCTAATGAGCGTACTAGTAATTTAAGTGCTAATATTAGGACTAGTGTAGTATAGAGTAGTAGTCAGTAGTAGTAGTCAGTATTAGTCAGTAGTGGTAGTCAGTAGTAGTGTAGTACTAGTCAGTATTAGTCAGTAGTGGTAATAGTACTAGTGTAGTATAGAGTAGTAGTAGTAGTATAGAGTAGTAGTAGTAGTATAGAGTAGTAGTAGTAGTAGTAGTAGTATAGAGTAGTAGTAGTAGTATAGAGTAGTAGTAGTAGTATAGAGTAGTAGTAGTAGTATAGAGTAGTAGTAGTAGTATAAAGTAGTCATATAGAGTGATATAGAGTGTTCTAGTGGTAGAGTAGTGACAGAGTGATAGAGTGATAGTGTAGTATAGAGTAGTATAGTGATGGAGTGGTTATATAGAGTGGCATAGAGTGATAGTGACATAGAGTGACATAGAGTGACATAGAGTGATGTAGTGACAGAGTGTTATAGTGGTATAGAGTGTTATAGTGGTATAGAGTGTTATAGTGGTAGAGTAGTATTATAGAGTGATAGTGAGATAGAGTGACAGAGTGACAGAGTGACAGAGTGATAGAGTGATAAGTACTTTCATTGCCAGATGCATGATTGAAAGTATAGTTATCAACGAGATCCGTTGGCAATAGGCATTCTGTATCTATCGATGGTGAGTTCAATTCAGACTCGTCATCAACGGTGCATTTTCCGCTATTATCCGACTGTAGAATCCGTAAATCTTCGAAGGAATAGTTATATTTGTCATTCTCCATGGGTACCAACTGCTTTTCAAACGAAGTATCAATGCCATTCAGTAGAGCCCTATATGTGGAGGTGATTCGAGGGTACTCTTCCTGATCCTCACTATGGTCATTGCAACCCTCGAATATTTATAGGGTGTGGGATTGGGATTTTGCTAGTTATACTTTTTTCTTTCTATATTAATACATTCCATATCATAGTTATTTTAATGCATTTTTGTATATACACCTATCCTAAAATCCTGTATCATTCTTAGTAATTGTCCAATATAAAATCTCACACCACCAACCTCAATATATCTAAACAATCATAACGTAAAACAGGCCCCTTATATATCGTAAAACAGGCCCCCAAAATAAAGCTTTAAGTGAGCCCCAGCATATAACATTCTTAAGCAGAACAAAGATTCCAAAAGTCCGATAGCCCTGTCAAGCTTAGAATGGCTAAATTTCTCATCCCTCTTTCAGACGCCCTGTGTAGATTGAAATGACTTAAATCAGTAGTTATAAGTTTCTCTGTCTTTGGTTTACCTTTACCAGCCTCTGCCCCAGAAGAATATAAGTCATCGGTTGTGTAACCATTCTTTAATGACACCTTTTTCTTAGCATCATCAAACTTCATCACCATTGTTCTGATGGAGAGTTTTCCAATGTCACGTTTTTCTTTAACGTTATATAAGCCGCTCTGGTTTCTCTCTTCGAGGAACCATCAACGAATTCAAGTTTAGGTAACCAAATGTCTTCAAAAGAACATACTCCACTACCACATACAATATTACAATACTATCGTTAGCATGGAGAACTAGAAGTACCTCGGGAAAAGTTCTCAAATTAGTTTTCCGGGCAAAGCATGAAGATCTAGAAGTGCCTCAAGGAAAGTGTTTTCCGGGAGAGAAACATGGACGACTAGGAAGTAAAATGGAGTTCTCGGGGTAGTTCTTTAGACAAAGCATGGAAAACTAAAAGTACTCTAAAGAAATGGCCATTATTAGGATTGGACTGCGTAGGCTCAAAATACCTCAATAAGTAGAGCACTACCTATGGTGGATCTAACAAGTGCTGCCCCCCATACTATACTACTTACTATTGTTACTACTGAATACTACCAAAGAATACTAATACACTGATAGTTAGGCCTACTGATGATTCCATGCCAGCATGTATGCAGAATAGAAATGGATTATGATAGGATGTCGATAGAATGTAGACGAAGGAAGAGGCGTAGAGTATAGAGATTAGAGATTAGAGTATAGCTATAGAGTATGGGTGTGAGGTACAGAGAGTATAGGTGTAGAGAGAACAGAGGAAAACTATGGAGGGAAGAGTATAAATTATAGAGTAGGATAGTGAGAGTGAGAGAGTGAGAGTGACAGCATAAAAAGTAGAGAGTGGATAAAGACAATATTAGAATATATGTCAGATCCACCATAGGTAGTGCTCTAACTATTGAGGTATTATTTACTGAATATTACAGACTACTCATGACTTCTAAAAGAATCATCGACAGATCTATGGATATTATTACAAAAGGTACAATTGGGGTCCACTGTACTCTACGACTCCACCTAAACTACACTACACTGCACTAAACCACACTACACTACACTGCACTAAACCACACTACACTGCACTACATCACAGGCTAGTCTACTATATTATTACTGTCTTAATATTCACTATTACTCAGTATACTCTACTAGTTTACTATACTCTACTACTCTACTATACTCTACTACTCTTCTATACTCTACTACTCTACTATACTCTACTACTCTTCTATACTCTACTACTCTTCTATACTCTACTACTCTTCTATACTCTACTACTCTACTACTATACCATACTGTACTCAGTTCATACTCACGGCCAGTACTCAGTCCATACTCGCACAGTGTACTCAGTCCCGAAGTTAAAGAAATTATTTAAGGTCTAATGTGCTGGAGCACAATAAGCTGTGGGATTAGCTGTAGCCATAATGCTTCACTGGTCTGCATATAACATATCCACGAAGTACCTTGACTCCGTACGTGCTAGGTACTCGTTGACAATTGTAGAATTGTGAATTTAAAGCAGTAAAACTGTATTATTGTATATCTAGTTATTTTCAGCTTCTTGGTTTTGTTATTTGGTAATTTTATAGGGTGGTGTGTCTGACGGTTTTCAAAGATCTGCAGGTGAAAAGTAGCACATTGTGAATGGGTAGGATTTAGTGAGTCACAAAATTGAAGATGTGGAAAATTGGGAATTTTGTTGAAGCTTCAAGTTTTTTAGCGTCGTAAAATTGTGTATTTCTCTCGTAAAATTGTAGAATCTGCACTGCATCTCGTAAAATTGTATAATCTTCATTACTTAATTTGGTAATTCGATCTCAAATACTCTTTCAATATGATTTGGTAAAACAACCACGTCGATGACGATTTAAAACCGGTGAACCAGGAAAATGGACCTGAAACACTTTGCCTCGATTTGCATACCAGAAAATGGTTATTGTGGAGTTTCCAACATGTGCCCTTTTTTTCCGGAAGTTACAGTGGATCAGTCACCTTTACCTCGACTTTTTCAATGGAAAAATAACCAACATTGTCATTGTGAAGTTCCTACTCACACCAAGCCAACCATCACAGCCAAATTGGTCAATAATTTCAGTACTGCGTCTTTAACCACCAAATGATCCAATAAATTAAGTTCATGGAGTGTGTGTGCTGTTTGTAGTCTCAAGAGCTTGAGCTGTGCTTGAGCTGCGCTAGTAGGCTGTTGCATCACGCGACTGTCTAACTGTCTAACTGTGTAACTGTCCACCTGTCTGACTGTCTAACTGTTCAACTCTTTAACTGATTGACTGTTTTTGATTTGGTGAGTTTAAGGGATCATGGACGGCCCTAAATCGTGGAGCACATGTGAGACAAGGCCCATATCTCCCCGAACATAGTAGAGACGTCTAATAGAAGTGGTAGGCAGATGATGGGGCTTCAAAAAGTATTGAGTGTGAGAACGGATTCGATGTGGTTCAGGTCCACAGCCAGCTTGAACTCTTCAAAACTCAACTTGCCGTCTTCATCCGTATCGGCCTCCATGATGGTCTTATCCACAATCTGCTGAAGCTTTGCATCCTGGAGGTTCTTCCCCACCATGGCCTTCATGACTATGAACAATTCACCATTGACAATGAACCCGTCTCGGTCGATATCGTCGATTTTGAACGCAAACTGAAGCTTATCCGCTCGAGAAGATTTGCCACTGAAAGCTGAAAGGCCTGTGAGAAACTCCTGGAAGTCGATGGTGCCGTAGTTTAATAGATGACTACTACAATGGGAAATACACCAACTGATGTAGAAAGAGTGTCTTCAGCTTACTTGCAGGAGAAGAAGGAACTCTTGACTAGGAAACATATCCTGCTTGCTGAATACGATGATGTAGTATATATTAAAGATACTTATATTGTTAGACCCACCAACATACTAAAGACATACTAAAGATGTACCAGAGACACACTAGAGATGTAGTAAAGACGTACAACAGTTGAGTGAGACTTACACCTGGATCTCCATTGGATATACTCACATACCATTGAGAAGATGGAAGATAAAGAAAACTTGGGTTGGTAGTGCTTATACTATGGCATATAGTCTAGACCTATACACTTAAGTCTATACACCTAAGATGTTATCACCTAAGATGTTATCTAACACCAAAGATACACGCACATTTGCAGCCAACACTCACACTCACTTAATACATACTCACACATATTCACACTACACTACACTCCCACTAAATACTATACACCAACTACTAAACAATAAACTACTACACTAACTATGTACTACACTACTACACTAACTACACACTAAATACTGAACACTACACACTAAATACTTAACACCAACTACTAAACACTACACAGTCTGTTACTTTGAGAATGCAAACTGAGAGCTTACTGAGACTTACTACTGGCACAGTTATTATTGATAGAGTTTATCTAGTAACTTGTCCATGAAGATTCCATTGATTGAGTTGGCCGATAGAGTCACAGTAGATAGACAATGATAGAGCTGAGCAGATATACTTTTCTATATTGATAAAGTTGAGCAGATAGACTACTATTATGGAACTACTATTCTTACTACTAGTAGAGTTTTGGACAGTTACAATGACACATCAAGTGGTGCTCCTAGTGAGAATTACTGTGAATGGGATTTTACTGGTGCTGTGTTATGCTTTACTATTCTTAGGTTCATAAACTGGAGCTGTTATGTCATTGGTTCCCAATGACATCCTATAGTTGTGGAACTTAAGTACTCATCTCAGTCATTTCTATTCCTATCTGTATCTATCCTATACTAAGAATCTCTTGAACACCCAGTTCTTAGACTGACCTGGCTCTATGATTCATAAGAGTAACTTTCTCTCTTCTTCGCTTCGTCCTTGTCCGTTGCCACCCACCCCCTTTTCTGCGGGGCGTGGACCACCATTGAACTATTCCTGCATATGATGAGCCATTCACTGTTTCATCTGTCCTGCTTACATGCAGTCACATGGAACATGCAGTACATTAGAGATGTACTGATTCCTCATGTTCCAACAGTATTGAGGGCCGAAAGCCGCTCAATATCTGATCGACCAGTGCAGGCTTTCTACATCCACCTAGGTAGTGTACTTCCCATGGTGGGTCTAACACGAACTACTTGATTTGAACTACTTGATATTAACTGCTTGATTCGAACTACTTGATATTAACTACTTGATTCGAACTACTTGATTGAAACTACTTGATTTGTTAGATTGATTGAGTGGTGCGAATAGGGGACGGTTTTTAGATAGGGGCGGTGAGTGAGTGTGTGTGTGTAGACTAGAGTAAAATTTAAAGTGTGTGGAGTATGAGCATAGAAAAAGTAGTGAGTGGGTGCGGAGTGTGAATGAGTGAGTGTGAGAGTGGGTGACTGAGAATTCTTTGGTGACTCTAGAGTAGTGGGTATAGATGGTAGGTGGAGTGAGTGGAGTGAGTACCACTAATGTCACCATATAAATAACCTTAGGTGATAAAATCTTAGGTGATGACCATTAATTAATTAGTACAGCATGTTGGAACATGAGGAATCAGTACATCTCTGATGTACTGCATGTTCCATGTGACTGCATGTTCCATGTGACTGCATGTAAGCAGGACAGATGAAACAGTGAATGGCTCATCATATGCAGGAATAGTTCAATGGTGGTCCACGCCCCGCAGAAAAGGGGGTGGGTGGCAACGGACAAGGACGAAGCGAAGAAGAGAGAAAGTTACTCTTATGAATCACAGAGCCAGGTCAGTCTAAGAACTGGGTGTTCAAGAGATTCTTAGTATAGTATAGATACAAATAAGAATAGAAATGACTGAAATGAATACTCAAGTTCCACAACTATAAGATGTCATTGATAACCGCTCCAGTTTATGGACCTAAGAATGGTAAAGCACAACAGAAACATCGGCGAATAACCATACTAAAACAGAGTACTGGACGTAATCAGAACATAACATATTTATTTCATGTATACATAGACTTTTATTTTACATTACATAAACTTTTATTTTACATTAATTTTTATAGAATCTGTAACTAAATAGGAGTCAATATTTTATCATTATAGATCTGTTATGTTCTTTAATACATTTATGCCTAACTAATACTATGTTTGTTGATGGTTCCTCAAAGAGAGGAACCGAAGCGGCTTAAATAACTTTGAGAGAAACGTGGCATCGAAAAACTCTCCACTAGAACAATGGTAAGGATTGTTCTAGAATAGCCATTATTGTACGAAGTACAATGATGGCCATTGCAAACTCCGTATGAAGTACTATGATGGTCTGGCCACTGTTACGATTGGACAGAGTAGGCTTCATGAATNCTATGATGGTCTGGCCACTGTTACGATTGGACAGAGTAGGCTTCATGAATCCTCTATAGGCAGGACCCTGCCTATGGTGGATCTAACAGATATGGTCGAGACTCCTTTTACATATGTGGGAGCTCTACCTTCACATTACCGGCGGTTGTAGTAACCACAGGTAACCACAGGTGCTTTGGTTTATTAATAATAATCTTAATACATGAAGAGATAAACACATGAAAAACAGGCTAATGTTACGGCGGTACCCCTGCAAAGCCAAGGGGACACAGAACGCACTCGTCTTGCTACCGTTTTTCAACACGTTGCAAACTTGTATTTAAATAAAGGGTCACGAAAAAGTATCCAAATAAGGATATTGACGCACATTGTTTTTCACAATACAATGTGGGCGAATTTGGGTCACTCGGAGAACTCCGTGGAAGATGCCTGCACCGGCGGAGAAGTCTATTGATTCAAGAGGCATACTGACCGCCTACTGGTGGTCAAAAAGAAATTCAGCCCCTTTTTGTGGCCAAATAGAAGTTTGAGCCGGCTTTTCAAAAGGCATTTATGTTTTATGAATGTAGTCTTTTTTTTTTCTAAGAATATATATGTATATATATGTATATAAATGCCCTACTGTTATGTTCTTTAATAACGTTTGCTTGCCTAAACTTGTATTCGTTGATGGTTCCTCAAGACGAGGAACCGGAGTGGCTTATATAACTTTTGAGAGAAACGTAGCATTCGAAAAACCCTCCATTAGAACAACGGTGGTGGTTATTTTAGAATATTGACACGGCGTTTGCAATGGCCATTATTAGGATCGGACGCCGTAGGCTTCATAATGCCTCTATATGTAGTGTCCTACCTATAGTGGATCTAACAATGTAGATGAGATAAGATAAGAGTATGATGAAACATTACCTTGAGATACATTTAATTTAATGATGTATGTATATTTATAACATATACCCCATATTTATAACATATACCAACTGTTAGATCCACCATAGATAGTGCCCTACTTATTGAGGTATATATATTTTGAGCCTACACTGTCTAAACCTAAGAATGGCCGCTTCAAGACGCTGCGGCCCAACATCGCACAATGTAGGGACGGCGTTCATCGCTATTGTTCTCGTGCTAAGTTGCACGCCCTCTCCTCTCAGATTCCTCCCCCGTTTCCCACCTTAATCAGTCCAAAAAAACCAAAAAAGCGAAAAAGAAAAAAAAGTCAATTATATCGATATCAGAGAAAAAAGTTCAAAAAAAAAAAAAAAAAAAACACTTCCTCCAAAATGAAGTTGTTGGTCTTATTCAAGGCCTTTGTTTTCGCAACCACCGTCCACGCAGCCTCCAGCCTCCCATGAGTGCTCGTGGCCAAGGTCAACGGCATTTACCACCCGCTTTCGTTCCCCCCGGAAGTCGATTTCTCAGAGGAACAATTTTGGTTGATTTGGGGAAATCCCGTGGCCGTCCCGGTGGAGCTCGCCTTGAAGGACGACAAGTTGCTCAGTACTAATTATCCTAAGGATATGTATATTACCATACCATATGGTGCATCGATTGCATTAACCACAAGGGAAGATTAAGCGACAAAGATCACAAGGGATGAGGATTCGCATTGGGCGAATTTCATATTTGAATCCTGCCTATTTATTAGACCTAACAAGAAGACTCATCTGATTGAGAAATATAACTTTGTGTCAGTAAAGCAACGTCTGCGGGACCTGAGATGCCGGGACGACGCAGAAGTTTATTACTTGCCTTTCAATAAAGTTACTGGGAAAATCCTAGTTGAAACTGAGACTGACTTAACGGTACCTTCAGATCATCCATTGGCGTTGTTCATCAAAATAGAGAACACATGGCACCCACTCACCATCGAATATCTGGGCAAGAATAAAGATTCATACTATCTTGTTTATAATGTCACAGAGCAGTATCCAATCGCATTCAAGATCGATGAGGAGAAAAAGCAACTTGTTAGTGTGAACACGAATGTTCAGGGCTGGCATGTGTGTTTCGAAAGCACACCACATGTCGAAGGAGCAGAGCCTTTCGCTGCCATCCAGAAGAGCTTGTGTTCGAAACCAATCTCTATGGATAACGAACATAGGATTGTGGGTCAGAAGGTGCTTGTGAGCAAAGCTGATAAATACCTTTATAACAAGGAAGACAAGGGTCGTGAAGCTGTGGATATCTACCTCTTTCATTACGACCGAAAGACCAATCAGCCCCTGTTGAACGAGCCTGGTTTAAGACTTGATCCTGCTCCTGTATCTGGATCTGGATCTGGATCAGTATCTGGATCTGGAGATCAAGTTCAAACTGGATCCAGAAATCAAGATGGAACTGGATCTGGAGGTGAAGCTGGAGGTAAAACTGGCGCTAGATCTGGAGCTGGAAAGGGAGGTCAAGGTGGAACTGGATCTGCACCAGTCATTGCAACTCCAAAATACAATATCCAAGATTTGGGGCTGTCACAGGAGCATCCTAAACTCCCAAATGTCTTCTTCGTCAAATCCGGTAACTCCTACATGGCACTCTCCACCTACCAATTCAACAAGACTTTCAGCCACTTCACAACTGGAAACTCCACAAACCCTCCGCCTGGATTTGACTATGCCAAGGGCATTGCCACAACCAAAGACAACCCCACCCCTGGATCCGTGTCATTCCATGATGTATGGGGGATGGTTGGTTTTGGCGATACTAAATACCCAACGGAGTTTAATGTTGACCAGACGGGGAAAGTGAATTTTACGTTTTTCCTATGTGGGCTAAACCTGCAAAAAATTCGTGCGTTGTTTACCGTACTCCAAGAACCCGCCTTTATGAACTGTACAAGTGAAGATGTCTACTTCTTGCCTTACAACAGAACAGATCAGACTGTGTTGTTAGATTTGCCCCATGTGACCTTGGATGTGACTGAAGACTGAGCAAAAAATGCCACCAAGAACTAACTAGTCGAATCTGCTAAGATCAATGAATCGGCAACAGTGTTACTGGAAAACAATACAGGTGTGCAGAGTATCACAGCTAACGTTGATTCTAAGGATTCAAAGGATGATTCTGGAAAGCCACAGAAAAAAGTGAAAGATGAAAAAGCTCATGTGGGTGAGTCTCAGAACCAAAACGGTGGAAATGAGGATACCAACACTACAGGTAAAGTTTTCAACCTATGTTTTAGTATATGTATTGATATACAGGGATATGTAAGTTGTGCCTTACAAGACCAAAGTTCTACATGAGGTGTGAGACGGGTGAAGGGTTTTCACCCGCCAGTAACCTGCACATAGTACATCACTGGTCTGCATACAACACATCTACGAAGTACTCTGACTCCGTACATGCTAGGTACTTGTTGACAATAATCATTAATATCTAAAACAACCTAAGTATAAAATAGTGATTTTTTAGTTAAACCTTATAAAAGGCTATAACATTTACAAACAATAGATAATAATACTATTCTTTATGCCGACGCGAAGAGTAGACTAGTGGATGTGGAGCTAGAACGAGTATAGCTAGAATTACACCTGTAGAACCAGTACAAGACTAGCAAATTGGAACGAGACTTGAAACCAGAATCCGTCCACTATAGAGTAGTATGGAGTCGTACAGTACTATAATACATCTTAGTGAAGTATAGAGTAGCAGAGATTATAATGGAAAAAAGTATAGAGGATAGAGTATATAGTTTGTAGTATAGAGTATAGAGTAAATGAAAACAGAGTGGATCGTAAAGATGATGAAGTATAAAGGACAAAGGACATAGAGTAGTAGAGTAGTAGAGTAGTAGAGAAGATAGTGTAGAACATACTATGAGGTTTCATATATTTTTTTTGTATGGAGTATAGTGTAGTAAAGAGTATAATGTAATTAATAATATCCGCTATGATAAAAGATATTTATAAATAACATGCCCCATTATTAAATTATACTCCATATCATACTATTATATTTTCTTTATAACTTTTATATTATTACATACTACTGTATTATTAAAGGTATTTTTGATATCACCAAAATATTCATAGGTTATTTATCTAAATAATAAAGAGACAAATATTAAATATATACTAAAGTTAGTTATAACTTTTCTTTAAATCTTTTTTTATCTTATATAAAAAATAATAATAGTCGGCGATATCTATAATCATTAATATATATCTAATTTATACTACGTCCGCAGCATTGCTGCGGGCTATATATGAATATATCTACACTTTTAGTGATTTATTAGGTTATTACATATCTTATTCTCATTTCTTTAGTAACCTCATCTGTTACATATTATTAATAGTGCTAGTAGTGATGTCTCGTATTGGTACTAGTAGTGTAGTAGGGGTTATTGAGTTCGAGGTTAGATTTAAAGTTGCTACACTCTGAGTAAACAAAATCCAGCTCCAAAGACTCATACGTGAATTTATGGGTAGTCTATTGGCATGGTACCTTATACAGGAGTATACTATTTTATGTTCTAGTAAAAATATATTTGATTAATAAAAATATTAGGAAAACAATTATTGTTTGTTTAATTAACTCGGAAAAAATAAATACCTTATTTTTTTGTTGCAGAGTTTATACATGATATTTTTTTATATACCCTGCCTCGTATATGCAGGCCCACATACCGTACCACTTATAATATAATCACATCGTGTGGGGCGATAATCACTTGTAATGCTCCGAAAACGGAATTAGAATACTAGCTCGCTGGTGACTTTTTGGTGGCCCCATTTTACGTCATTAATTGAACCTCCTGCATATAGTACCACGACCACCAAGCATTCTACTCCTTGCACAAGACCCTAAACAGCCCATAATTACGTTGGTAACTCAAAATGTCAAAGAATAGTGCTCCCAAAGCCTCTAGGTAGTGTGCTGCCCAAGTATACCCTCTAAATATCAAGACCATCCATAAATATGGTAATGGAAATAGAGATACTATTGTTTAAAGCTTAAACTTGGGGTTGTGTCCGAATAATCACACCACTAGTCCTGAAAATATACACCTCTACATAGATCCAATTGTGTGGCCCTTAAGAAATGTTCACGAAACTCTGGGACATCGATGTCCATTCCGTCACCGTACGATAAAGAATTGAGAACGGGTACAGGTATAGCTCACTGTAGTCTTACATACTCTCCTAGGGATCTTAATCCTGGTCATTGGTTACAAGTCACTTAAATGAGATAGATCAGGCCATTACTTAGATTGGACCACTTCTTAGATTGGAAACATAACTTAGATTGGGCCATTACTTTTAGACTGACTCTACACTACTCTATTCACTCTACTCACTACATACTCTACTAATTACATACTTTTCTCACTACTGACTCTACTTACCTCTAAATCAATCCTGGTCCTCAGTCCTTACATCTACACTAATTCGTATTGATGGTATTTGTTTTGGGGAGATCTTGGTATGTACTCATGAGTGAGGAGCGTGCCAAGGCTGCAACAAGTGATGCCGTGAAAGACATCATAGATTACTGAAAAGAGACTCTAGGAGATGAGTTCCTTTAAGGCCAGGTTTTCCAGCCACACCTTATGTTCAGAAGAAAGTGTGATGTGGTTCAAAAGAACTTGGACCATCCAATCGAGCTTTCGGATTTCTTTGATACTTCTCTTGAGTCCATATTTTGGTGGCTCGATATCCCAGAAGAATTCATCCTGACTGCCAGAGAACAGGTATTGCTCTGACTATGACTGACTATGACCATGGCTGACTGTGACTGACTATGGCTATCACTAACACTTATCTTGCAGAGTATGATTACTGTAGACTAACCATGAGTTTATATAGTTATATCGAGAGAGCCAGAACAATAAGTAGAGTATCGAGTATAAACTAGAGAGAGACTAGAGCGTATAGACTACAGTGTAGCAGTATAATAGTATAGAGTTGAAGAGTGGTAGTATAGACTCTCAAGACCAAGTACGGATGGTCTCCAGCCTGTATAGTCTAGTCAGTAGTAGTAGTACAGTGTTTTTCAAAACTATTCAAACCAGCGCGGCAAAATGTTTCGAACCACACTAGCAAAATTAAACAAACCAATAATTCAAAAAGTTTCGTGCCCCTTCGCACAGTCTTTCAAACCAAATGGCGTAATGTTTCACACCAACTTTCATTAGAATTCAATATTCTGAAATCTTAAATCTGGAGGATTGCCTCATATGTACTACATTTGGGAGTCTTGCAGTACCAATCAAGGGTCAAAACGGACTGAACTGAACTGGTTTCCTTGTTATCCTGTATACAATAACTTGTGAGGGGTTACGAAACTTTTTGAATTATTGGTTTGTTTAATTTTGCTAGTGTGGTTCGAAACATTTTGCCGCGCTGGTTTGAATAGTTTTGAAAAACACTGTATAGTCAGTAGTATAGTCAGTGGTAGTGGTAGAGTAGAGTAGTAGTAGTGTAGTGTTTAGTATGTAGTACTAAGTACCATATTAGTCCTCCTACTATCCTACCATTGTCGAATTGGGAATAGAGATTATGAATACACCAGTCCTAGCCTGGAAACTGTATGGTTGGGAGCACTGGTACTTTAGTGTATGGTTAGGTTTTGGTATATTACACCAGGATATAATTCCTACAGTCCTTCTATACTATTCCTTCTATACTATTCCTTCTATACTGTTAGATTCTTGTTGTTACGTTAGGTACTCTGTTTAGTATGTTCATTCACCGAAGATTCCTCAGAAGGAGGAATCTGAGCTATTTAAGTATTTGCCAACGGCGTCGCCTAGTCAACGGGTTGTTGCTAGGTGCAAAGGGGGAAAACTCTGCACATTCCATCCTGGTACCTCGACTTCATCACACTCATCCTGGTACCTCGTACAATGATGGTAGAGGAGTGGCACAACGGAATGGCTATTTTTAAGATTAGACGACGTGGCTTTATAATACCTCTACGGGTAGTGTCCTGCATATAGTGGATCCAACACTATACTACTCTATAGTATGCTACTGTATACTTTAAATCATAGTAGTCCTCTACTCTACTTTATACCACTCTATACTATACTACTTACTACTTACTACTTACTACTTACTACTTACTACTTACTACTTACTGCTTACTTATACTGATATACGTCGTAATCTATACTAACTGCCTTTATATTTTGCTACAGTGTAGAGTGCTGTTTCATACTACTCTATTGTAAAATATCAGTTTGTATGTTTCGTGACTCTTAGAATGGCCATTTTTAAGATTAGACAGCGTAGGCTCAAAATACCTCAATAGGTAGAGCACTACCTATAGTGGATTTAACATATACTATTCCTTCTAACTATTCCTTCTAACTATTTCTTTTAACTATTCCTTTTAACTATCACCTTTTCAACTCTACATAATGTCCCCAGTTATGTCCCCAGTTTTGTCCCCAGTTATGTATTTGAGTGGTGTATTTGAGTGGTGTTTTTGAGTGGTGTTTTTGAGTGGTGTATTTAGTGGTTCAAGACGATTAGTAATTGGCGATTTACTATTGGCGGTGTACTGATTCTGGTTTAAAAAAGAACAATATGTTAAAGAACAACGAAAACTATGAAAAAAAACTATACAAATAGAGTGACCAGGAGTAAAGAAACTACTCCCAACATACACACCCTCCAGAAATTTATTGGGGCGGAACCTGAAAATGGAGGAATTGTACTTGATGCACTGGACCCCTTATCTGGCTTTGCAGTAGAGGTTTCCATTTTTCCACTCTGACCAATTTGGCCGTGTTCCATGGTTTTGTAAGATTGGACAATTCTCTCGATTTTTCCAGATCTTTCAGACTTTTCAGCTTCTCCCGGTTGACCCAGCCTGCCAGTACCTCCGAATTCTCTAGCACCAGCTTTTTCAGATTTTCCGGTTCCAGTTTCAGCCCCAGTCTTTTGAGTTTGTCCAGTCTTTCCAGTTTCAGTCTTTCCAGAGTCCTTAGATTCCCCAGATTCCCCAGATTCTCTAGTTTCAATCTTTCCAGTCTTTTCAGACTTTGCAGACTTTCCAGAATCACCAGATTTCGTGGGTTCTCCAATTCCAATTCCAGGTCTAGTTCCAGTTATAGCTCTAACTCCAGTCCCAGTTGGAATAGACTTCTTTTTAGTACCTCCAGATCCAACTGTAGTACCTCCTACCTTAGTACCTCCAACCTTAATATCAGATCCAACCTTAATACCAGATCCAACGTTAATGCCTCCAACATTAATAACAGATCCACCCTTAATATCTTCAGCCTTAATTCCTTCAGCCTTAATACCTTCAGTCTTAATACCTTCAGCCTTGATTTTTTTGTCCCCTTTGGTGGAGAATCCACTGGAGCCAATAGACTCACCGGAGCCAATGGAACCCAGACCTTGAGAGCTTGCGGACTGAGAGCTTTCGGACCAAGAACTTGAGGACTCCCCTTTCAGCTTGAACCAGAACGACTCATTCAGCTTGTGGGCGAAAGACTTGGGAAAGCTAGTTTTGGACTCACTGTGGGAAAACACACCAACACCAGCAGAGATATCTAACTCCAGAGCCCCAGTATTGAGACGAGTTTTTCCTGAACTGGTGTAATTTTTGGGAGGTACCAACGATACCGGGTCCATCTTTTGTTGGACATTTTCTGGATCCACAGTTCCATTCACCATAGGCTTTTGAGCACCATCACCCAGTTTCTGATCCTTTGGATTTTGAACCCCATCAACTTGAGCCTTTGGTTTCTCATCCTTAGGCTTTGGTTTCTGATCCTTAGGCTTTTGAGCTCCATCATCTTTAGGCTTTTGAGCTCCATCATCCTTAGGCTTTGGCTTCTCATCCTTAGACCCTTGTTTCTCATCCTTAGTCTTTTTTTTTTCGGTCTCAGACGGTTGTTTCTCAGGCTCTTTAGGCTTTTGAGTCTCTTTATCCTCAGATATATCTGCCCCGGAAATGGTGTTTTGGTCTCCAGACCCAGGCTTCTTATCCAACTCCGAAGGTTCTTTTCCAGTATTGTTCTTTGGTGATAAATGCTCCTGAGGTTCAGGTCCAGTCTCGTTCTTTGGTACTGATGGTGTCTCAGGCTTAGTATCGTTTTTGGGTACTATAGGTTCCCCATTTTCCTCTGGTTCCTCTGGTTCCTTTGGTTCCTTAGGCCCCGCAGTTCCTTCATTTTTAGAGTCGTCTTTTGGTGCAGAAGAACCTTCTTCAGGTTTAGTATCATTCTTCGCATTCTTTAGAACAGGATCAACCTCGGGTACTGGCCTCTCCACTTCAGGAGGCTCTTTTTCAGCTACTTCAGGATTTGGAGTATTCTCTTTAGGACTTTCCTTCTTAGGCTCTCCGACCGTCTCCGGGTCCTGAGTCCCTGGATCAGAAACTTCAGTTCTAGGAATGTCTTTTCCAGAGACCTCAGTTTTAGGAGTCTCCATTTCAGTCTTCTGGTCAGGATTCTCTTTCTTAGTACCTTCAGTCTCTTCAGTCTCTTCAGTGTCCTTAGTACCTTCATTGTCTTCAGTGTCTTCAGTGTCCTTAGTACCTTCAGTACCTTCAGTTTCCTCAGTGTCCTTAGTGTCCTTAGTGTCCTTAGTACCTTCAGTGTCCTTAGTACCTTCAGTTTCCTCAGTCTCTTCAGTGTCCTTAGTACCTTCAGTGTCCTTAGTACCTTCAGTGTCTTCAGTGTCTTCAGTGTCTTCATTGTCTTCATTGTCTTCAGTGTCTTCAGTGTCTTCAGTGTCCTTAGTACCTTCACCAGAAGCATTTGCATTGACATTCCCAATTAATTTTCTCTTCGGAGACTTTGTTGCCCGATCGTATGGCCAGAGATAGACATCCACCTCCTTACAGTTGGATTTTCCCGCGTAGATATAAGAGTCCTCGGTACCCACCAAGATGCACGAGTGGAAGACGCTATCTCTGAGCTTCATTTGCTCATCCAAGAACAATTCCGTCGCTGGGATTCCTTTTCCATACATAATGAGGCCTTCGTAGTACCCCACGTTTTCTGGCCCGGATATACCCTCCGTAGTAACATAGCTATCTACTAAATGAAACTCCGTCGGCTCTTCCCAAGGCTTTCCATAGCCCAAGAAGTTCCACTGCCCATTGGTTTCATTGGCAAAAGTGGACTGGGGAGCCTTAAAAGGTATGCCATGAAGTGGGACCTCCGTACCATAGATTACGGCATAGAAAACGTACGGAGATCCGGACTCGGTCCAAGCATCAGCTGCAACCACAGACAAAAGAATAAAGTAGAATAAGTTCATGCTGACAAAAGCTAAAAAAGGGGGTATCAGTGTGTAGATAAATTGGTGTATACAAATCGAGAAAATTACGGAGCTTATATACTCCGAGACGGAGCTTAATTGGGCCAAGAAATGACGAAATAGAAATTCAGGGGTTGAAGCCAAGAAAACATGAAATACGAATTGTTGGATTGCAGCCAAGAAAACATGAAACAAATTTTCTAGGGTTGAAGCCAAGAAAACGGAACGAAAACCTAATAGAGAAATATTTTATTTTGTGCTTCCCGCATTGTAATTTATACTTTGATCATAAAAATATCTCTTGCATACATTTCCTAACATGACGGATTGTCCATGTATTGTATCTACTGAGAATGGGAATAATAGGCTTACCTTACTACAGACTAATGGGTCAATGATATGATTAAATTAGCACAGTGAGATGCATAAAATAGACTACTGAGATGCTTATAATGGGTCATTGTGAGTATAAAAGCCCAAGGATACTAGTATAATATATCAATTGTTACATGCACGATAGGCAGGATCCTGCCTATAAAGGTATCTCTGTCCGATCCGAACAATGGCTATTGAAAACGCCGTGTCATGGTCATTATAGTACTTCACGAATATTCGAGAACAATCCTCACCATTGTTCTGGTGGAAAGATTTTCGAATGCCAAGCTTCTCGCAAAGTTATATAAGTCGCCTAGGTTGCTATCTTTGAGAAACCATCAACGAGCATAGTATCAGTAAGGCAATATTTAAATGTATCAAAGAACATAACATCAATCTTACGAGTATAATAGATGCATGGTACGGAATGTGGTAAAGCCACTACTGCCGGATTAAGCCCATTCTAATTTAACCCCGTTTACTCCTTAGATTCTGTACATTAGTACAGAGTAATTCGCAAATGTCAGAAGAACATATGTGAGGATTTAGGATTAATACCATTATGGTTGTATGACCCTATTGGGACATGCTATACTTGTTTCAGACAATCAGCATTGAAATATCTGTACATGGGACCTTAGTGAAATTGAGCTTCTACATAGGAACTTTTATTCAAACCCATCGTTTACCTGCCACCCAGACGGACCACTACACCACTACACCACTACATTCTCTATATTCTCTACCACTACACTCACCACATTCTCTACCACTACACTACGACATTCTCTACTACGATATACTTCCCCATTAGCCTACTACTGCACTCAATATGACCTTCCCATTGTGTCACGGATAAGAAGTACCTTCCAACGCTTTTTTATGAGGACCAATTCATCTGTTCAAAGGTTCGTTCAATGTCAAATTCATTCAACTATAGGGTTTTTTGTAGGTTTTAAAAGATAACTATTTGACACGAAACCACTACCATCCAGTACATTGGGATATTCTTCTTCGTCAAATCAGACACAACACAACTCTATAATGAAAGCATGTTTGTGGATCCTATCTTGTGTTGAATTCCTGTTACCACGTATGATACCTTGACAATTGGTTGAATCCGTTTAAGGGTTGATTTGACTCCGTTTAAAGGTTGATTTGACTCCATTTGACCCCGTTTCACTCTGAGTCAAAAATAATTTGGGCTTAGGTAGAGTTGATCCACGACTATTACCCTTATTATATCACCTTTATTGTAGACTCTTGTATTGTAGACTCTTGTATTGCAGACTCCCGGGTTGTAGCGTCTTGGACTGATCAATGTTTCAGTTCGAGTAGTGGAGTACGAGCCTCAGTAAATATTAAGTACTTGATGTATGGACACATTCTTAATATAGATGGAAATGAGTCTTTGGGGAAGAGTAAGGCACTTCTAGTCCGGATGCCAGGGTCACATCTGGATCTTATAGTGTACACTCTAACTAACACCAGTATTGGTAGTAATAGGTTTAGTGCCAATAATTTTTTTGGAGATAATGGGTCTGGAATAAGGGCATGAATAAGGGCTTGAAGAATGGGTCTGGAATAGGGGCTGAAATTAGGGCCGGAAAATGGGGAAATAGGGAATAATGGGCCGGGTGGGAAGTCTACTGAGTATACAGTACTATGGAACAATGGGCAATTAAATGCAATTCATGTTGAGCTTTAATATCCAAACTCTTAATCTGGAACGATTATGTTACTGGTCCCCAATGACATCCTATAATTAAAGACCTTTAATAATCATCTTAGTCACTTCTATTCTTATTTGTATCTAAAATACACACCGGAGAGAATCCTTGTGTCTTAACACAACTGTTTCGATAATCTCTATGTATAAGAACGTCCTCGTTCCCACTTATATACTCCATCTCTCTCCGTCGTCAATCTCTTACCGACAGTCTTCTCCAAGACAATAACCAGAGTTAAACAAGCGCTAGGCGAGAGCTAGGCGAGAGCCGTAGAAGTTTAACCCCAGCTTTTCCTCTTTTCAACAATACCCAACATTGTTTCATCTGTATGCAGTCACATGGACATTCAGCACCCACAGGTGTACTGATTGTTGAGAGTTACAGAGAACTCTGTCGTAGCGAGGGACAGTTACGTCATTGTTCGCTAATAACTCCAAGAGCTTTGGGACAGTTGTAGTCATTTTCGATTCTTGGGGAGTGGTAGGTGTGTTACTGATCTGTACTAGAAGGTCCGTAATATTCTGGTCAATGAAGATACCACTCAACCAAGAGCGGGATCCCCTCTATATATACCTTTCACCTTGGACTCCTTCCTCCTGCACCGGACTTTTTAATACATTGTCTTGAGTCAAACCTGACTCCTCCTGACGACAAGACCCAGTTGTAATGCTAGTCTCCACTCATACGCCCTGTACTGCATGTAACACCTTACCTGCATACACGGGTTAGCACATCTTGCATGTTCAACACTGATCCCTCAAGTTCAACAATTCATACTGTTTCGGATTGTCACCCACGACGGAATGCCACTCTATACTACTCCATTACGATCACTAAACTAAAGTACTACTCAAACTCTACACTACTACACTACTACACTACTACACTACTACACTATAGTACTACTACACTATAGTACTACTACTACTACACTACACTATAGTACTACTACTACTACACTACACTATAGTACTATTACTACTACTACTACTACTACTACTACTACTACTACTACTACTATACTACACTACTACTACACTATAGTACTACTACCACTACTATACTACAGTGGTAGTACTACTACTCCTAATACACTACACTATAGAACTACTACCACTTACTTCTTTTTTGTACTACTCGATTGTACTACTCTACCAGTGTACATCATAGCTACTACTCTACTGACTACTACACTACAGTTGTTAGAGTTTTGGGTACGTTAAGTCCGAAGTCCTGTTTATTCCTTGATAATTCCTCAAAAGGAGAAACCTGAGGTGCTTCTATACCTTTTCAACAGAAAAGGTGTGTATAAAAAACCTCAAAAACAGTCATTGTTCTATCTCGCTGCAGGCCATCAACCATTGTAATGAGAATCCACGTATCCTGCTATGAGATGACTGTTGTGAGAGTGTCTGCAAATTCAATGCCTTCAGCTCTTGCATAGTCTCTGAAAACTAATCTTGCTTTAAACTGTAACCCTCTGAGAATTAATCTTGCTTTAAACTGTAATTCTCTGAAAATTGTGAAAGCCCAACAAGGCCCTACTCAGTTGCTTTGAAGTTTGAAGTAGACTCAGCGGTATTTTGAGGCTTTTTTTTGGTATGGGTTTTGGTGATGAGCCATAGTATAGATGTAATTAGTGTGGTTATGAGCCACAATATAGATGTAGTCAGTGTGGTTATGAGCCATGATATGACAACTACCAGGCGACTCCCACCTCTCTCCTCCTATACTTCATGTAGGGATACATGGGGTCATGCAGTCCCCTCTCTTTCTTCAACATTACCCCACTTTAGCCCCAAAGTCTTTGTAGCCCCTGATAGTCTTGTACACTCCATACGTCGCATTGTTATATGCTCTGTATGACGTATATAACCCGGGCACCCGATGTAGACCGTATATACAGGACCTACTCCAGGAGCCAATCTACCATTAACCCCTATTCGCCTGGTTCTGGTTTTTTTTTTTTTTTTTTTTTTTTTTTTTTTCAGCAGCTTCGCTTGTTGATTCCGTTAGAACCTTCTATGTCAAAGTGGACGGCACGTTTAAGCGACTCGCGGTTGTGAGCACTGCGCAATTTGACTTGGTCACTCTTGGTGACTCCAGGTTCCCTCCCGTACCCATATTTACCCTTAAAGATGGGATTGCCAGTATAGAGGGTAAAGAAGCCCAGGTTTTTGGTAGACTCAACAATTTCTTAGTGGTGGGTAGAAAAAAAAAGATCAGAAGGAAATAGTACAGTATAGTATAGAGTAGAGCAGTAGTACAGTATAGTTATAGTAGAGCAGTAGAGGAGTACAGTAGACAGTAGAGCAGTGCAGTAGACAGTACAGTACAGTAGAGAGTAGTACAGTAAAGCAGTACAGTAGACAGTAGACAGTAGAACATAAAACCATTACTGTCAACACACGGAGTCAAGGTACTACGTAGTGTGATGTAGCAGACGCGGGAGTGAACCTCTTTAAAGAATTCGGAATTCAGACTGTGGAAATACCCAAGATTTTGGAGGATAACAATGGAGTGGTATTGACGACAAATGGAACTGGAAGTGCTCCAAGCAAGAACAAGCATGTGGATATTAAAGAGAAGCATGTACAGGATAGGGTAAAGAGGGGAGAGGCAATTATCGCATATGTTCCTACCGAGAACAATATCGCTGACGCTCTCACGAAACCTTTACAGTCTACTGCCTTCCACAGACATCTACCATTCCTAGGGTTCGACGAGAATCATCACATTCGATCGATTACTGCGGGCGCATATAACAGCGAATCAGGAAACTTAAGTGACATGATCCAAGGGAGTGTCAACGAGTACCTAGCATGTATGAACCTAAGGTACTTCGTGGATATGTTATATGCAGATCTATGAAGAACTATGCCGGAGAGAATCTATCCAAGTTGTCATTGAACATCAGTACCTCTACACTGATTAATATTGGTGGGATTGGTATGTCCTCCCTCAGTTGACATATATTTTGGTGGTGGTGTTATAAAATAGCGGGAGCTTGTCGTTTTATATTGAGGAGAGTCTTCACATGACCTAAGTCACAGACTTAAGACAAGTAGACAAGTAGATAATTATACAAAATAGTACCAGGGAATGTTCCAGTACTCAAAAAGAATTTTGGATCTAGAAGTCATAGATTCAGCACCAGTGACTATTTCATTGACCTGGCTATTTCAGTTACCTTCAGTTACCTGGAAAGATCGGTATGGCGGTATGTACTCACTCAAGTCTCACTATGTCAACGAGTACCTAGCATGTACGGAGTCAAGGTACTTCGCAGATGCATTGTATGCAGACCAGTGAAGTATTATGTGCAGGTTACTAATGGGTGAAGAGTTTTCACCCACTTCGACACATCTCGCACTTTGGTCTTGTAAGGTACAACTTACATATCCCTGTATATCAATATATACTAAAACATAGGTTGAAACACTATTAACATTCATTCACTCAAGTCTCACACACTCAAGAAGTCTCACTGCTCACTGCTCCTGCTCATATACTTCTATGCACCTACTTTTTTTTCTCATTCTACACACCCACTCTTTCTCTCATTCTACGATACTCACTCACGAATAATTACACACACTATTCTACGCACCGATACTCACCAATTACACACTACTTAAATTTCTCACACACCGCAAATATCAAGATGTTTTCTGGTGTGATGTCCCGGTGGAAATAGCCCTGACTATGGATGTAGTCTATAACAAAAAGAAATTGGTTCAAAATGCTCTTCACTACGCAAGTGGTGACGGGCCTGCCTTCGTGCTTTTGCATGAACTGGTAAAGGTTTTGGTCCATGGGCTCCATCACGATATTGAGTTTTCCACTGAAGCTGTCAATGAAAAGATCAAAGATCTGCAAGAGATACTGATGAGATGGCACGGAATTCACACCAATTACACTATTCTATTATTCACACCAATTACACTATTCAATATTATCCACACCAACTATTCTTTCATTCACTTGGTGGTCATGTACACAATATAAGATATTGAATTTTATCTTACTATTGTACAGTATCCATTCTACTACTTCTTTATTTAGGGTCCACGGCTGGTGTAGCAGTATGGGTTCAACACAGCCAAAAATGGATTCCAAAATACACATGATCTTTTCCACTTGGATCATGGTGGGGCCTGAGACGTCGAGAGGTATCCGTGGTACCTGTTTCTCGACATGATTACTATATACATGTCCCTGGCCTGTAGAGTACTTAACTCCGCGTGTACAGTGTTCAAGGGTCCAGGACCATCAGGTGGTCCTCTCAATAACCAAGGAGTACAGTCCAGTACCAGAGGTTTAGACTTGGTGTCAGATTGACTACCGTTGCCAGAGAATGATTTTTCTTTGGTTTTCTTATGGAACTGGCCACCCTGGCGACGACGTTTCTTATTCTGTCTCTGATGGTAAAACGAAGAAGCCCGTTTTTTGTTAAAAGACGAGGTATTCGATTTGGTATTGGTGGAGGAACCTTGATTGCGTGTTTGGCAAGATTTCTTAGGACGAGGATCTTTCAAGGAGCCATTGGATTGGACAATTTCAAGAAATTCGCTAAATTCCCAAACAATGGAACCAGTACCGCGAGCAAGGGCACTGAATCGGTTGTAGAAAGACTCCTGCAATCCAGCAGATATTCTCGGAGTTAAGACAGAGAGAACAGTGCTTAAGATCAGTTGACGGTGATAACCATAGGCAATCAAGAATTTGAGAAAGGGTAAGACATTACCCAGATTTGCTCGGAAGTAGTGATCACGATGAGCGAGACCGACGGAGTAGGTACCCGCACCACGTTCCCCTTGGATTAAAGCGGGAACAATGACAGTATCCATGTGGAACTTCGAAAACGGGTTGGAGCCATAAGAAGTTGCATTGGGATAACAAAGAGTGACAAGTTTAGTAAACTGCCGATCCAATGAATTTTTCAAACCCATAATGTCGTCAGCCGGACCAATAAAGGAACCAGCAAAACCCTCAGGGGTAGTTTGACAATAAAGCTCATGAATATCAGACACCTGGGAAAAGTATTCAATCATCAAATAATAGAGCTCAGGAGTCCGCAAACCAGAGCTAGGACAAAGCTGAATGGGGAGAATTGTTTTATAATCCTGTAAGCTCATAACCTGTAGATTACTTAACACCATTTGTACCTTTATAGTAGGTACATCAGGTGGTCCTTTCAATAACCAAGGAGTACAGTCCAGTGTAGTATATTGAGCACTGTTCATAAAGTTCATGGTCTCATCTAGATAGGTAAATACTTGGGGAGTTACACGTGAGCTTTTACTGGTGGGTGTGGGAGTAGAGGACATCCTGGTATGTTCCTCTTAAACAATATTCTTTTTAGTTAATTAACATTAGGATATGGCCGAGAGTTCTATCTTATATAGATTTTGGGAACTCTGCTAAACTTTCCACACAAGTATGATGTGGGAGCTAAACAAAGGGTAAGTATAGCACACTCTAGGATTTTCAAGAGCGTGCACCTTCCTTTTCTGGAATGATCATTCATTGCTCATTCTCAACAGGGGCACTTTACTTATAAAAATTCTATATTTATATTTATTTTTTATCAAATTAGTTTTCATACCAAATTTAATGTATAAAATATTATTTAATAATATGTTATCATAAATATTAAAAGTATCAGTACATACAACTAAACCCTTATTACGTATATAAGATCTTACAAGGTACAACTTACATATTCCTGTATAATAATATAAACCAGAATATGTTAAAGTATGTTGAAAGGTAGAGAGAGAGAGGGAGAGCGACAGAGGGAGATAGGGGGAGGGGGAGTGTCAATACCTAACATGTACGGAGTCCGGGTACTTCGTAGGGTGCTGTATGCAAGACAGACAGATGTGGAGAATCTATCCAAGTCCTCAGTGATCAGCGCCTCTACACTAATTAATATTGGTGGATCTGGTGTCGGAAGACATCTTGGCATGTCCTCCTTAGGTTGACATATATGGTGGTGGTGATATAAAATAGCGGGAGCTTGTCTTTTTATATTGGGAAGAGCCTTCACATGACGTGAGCCACGTGAGTGGCTGCGTTGCTAGAATGACAACAAGTGGTGTTTTCTCAACACTCCCCCTCTGAAGGTTTGACTCCAATACCTCTAACCTTCGTACTCAGTAGATACCTTCTCACGAAAAGTTTTATGGATTAGACTACTCAGAGTTTAAGAATAGTTGTAATACAGATTTGGGATCATTGGATGATACAATAGATGGAAGTTTAGATAACAGGATATAGGAGATGATAGTGTGTGGACCTAAAATGTATGGTTACAGATACTTAGGGGTTGATGAAAAAATAAAAGAAAAAGTGTATTGTAAGGGTGTTCCGAATTCTATGGTATCTATTGAACATCTAAGAATGATAGTACAGGAATCTAAAAATGCGCAGTATTCATACACAATGTTGAAAAAGGGTTTAATAACTATAAAAGAAAGGGATATAGAAAAGGTTGTAAAAGAGACATAAAATTAAAGGAGGTTATAATATTAGGCTATTTAAAGCCAAAAATAAGCTGGGCCACAACAAAAATTTTGGGGGTCGAAAAATGGTTTATAAAAGCCTCATTAAATTCTCAAAAATAAAAATGGAACATGTGAGAATGGATTGGATGGGGAAAATGCAAAATAATAAAAGCTGTGAGTATATATACGTGGATGATAATAAGTATGGATATGGATGTGTGGGGTATGGGTGTGTAGGGTATGGGTGTAAATATGTGAATAGTGGTATCATGATGGAATATGTAAAGATGAATAACAAAGTATTACAGGATGTGGCGTCATTTAGCCAGTTAATCTGTTTATTAACGGATATCTTTGGGTTTCAACATGTTTATGCTTTGTACACTATTTACGCTGATTACAATATATTTTGTAAGTATAAAATACACGTCACTCGACCGACTAGGAAATTTTGTATAGGGGTCCAAAGACACAATGCTTTCTTTTGATATCACATGATGAGACTGGCATATTGTCACTTGACACTAACTCTGACTTCCGAAACCCATCTATTCTGCCCATTGATTTTCATAGTCAATATTCTCCCTTTAACAGCCCCCATTCAGTTCTCGAAGTACTGGATCCTTCTTAATAATCCATAGTAAATTTCAAAAATCAACAAATTCAACAATCATGTTGCTTGTCACGATTCTTTATCTCACGGATTCAGCTGTAACCATGATGTGCTTATATCCTTCGACCTTTACCGTCATGATTGAAGTTCAGTTATTCATGGTAGTCGACCCAGTAATTTGGTTCAACTTCTTGAACTTTTTTAAATTGACTCAAGAGTAACTCAAGAGTAACTCAAGAGTGACTCAAGGTAGTGATTTGAGCATCACTTAAAGGTGTGAGTGCAACTAGTTCAGAATTGAGTAATGAGACTTCAACCATTGTTTGCGATAATGATTTCCACGCAACTGACAAGTGCCATACACTATGGTATATCCTTAGGATTTATCAACTTCGGTCTTCGTATTCAAGGTAAGCTAACATCCGAATTGGACCAATCTTGACGTTTAACGTCATTTGACATATGAGTTCATGTGCTCATAACCTGTAGATTTGTCGTTAACGACAGTTGCAACGACAGTTGCGGCACCAGGAGAACCTGTGATTAACCATGGGGTAATATCCAGTGGATGATTCATACTATAGGACACTGTCCTCATAGTCATAGTCTCGTCAAGATATGTAAACACTTCTTCTAGTCATGTGAGTGACTGCAAGGGCCTGAGAGACACCAAGTGCTGATTTCTCAAAAAGGTGAGAGTCGAAATGGTGATTTTTAAAACAACAATGCTGCGATTGCGAACACACCTGCGCCCATAGCATTCCTGGTAGCTGCGTTGACGAAAGGAGTGATCTTGCCAATGCTTTTGAGCGTCATAGTCTGCGGGGTGTCTCCAAAGGCACCAGATTTTAGACTAGGAAATTCGGATGGCTTGATTTTTTTAGAACCATTGAGCAACTTGTTTAAGGGGAGTATTGTTCTGGAGAACCGTTCCTTTAAAAGTATTGCTTTTGGAACTATTGCCTTGAGGAGTACTTTTGGGACTGTCGCTTTTAGAAGCCTCACTTTCAGAATTGAATGCATTGATTGGCTGACCTGTTTTGCGTGTGCAGTCTCAGAAGGGCCTTGTGGACGTCTTCTAGAGTGTTCTTCCTTGTCCTTCGAGACACCCTTTTGGCTGTATACGGACTTGGATGAGTATTCAGGGTTGGACCCTTTGGTGGGTTCAGGAAGAATGCACATCCCCCGTGATACTCAATGTGGTGGGAGTGCTGATGGTCACGGTCGAGGAATGGCACTCCTCATTGCACACGGTCATGGTGAAAGTCGTCTCTTCCGAAATGAAAGTGACGTAATTGTTATAGGTATTCCACTTAGTAATGCCCGAGACGAGCATAGTGTTTGAGGCGGAGCGACACTCACTGCAGTTGGATCCTAATATGGGCTTCCTGGTGAGGCTGGCGTTCCACATCGAAGCACCTGGGGTAATCTTGCCTTTGCACTCGGTGCAATCACATGCTTGCTATATGTAGGTTCCTGGGCACTTTGGTCTTGCAAGGCACAATCTACATGTTTCTGTATAACAATATCTGTATAATAATATATACTAGAATAATATATAGTAGAATATGTTAAAGTATGTTATTGGGGGGAGAGAGGGAGAGAGCAACGCGCGCGCACCCGTGCCTCCGGAAAACTCTGTTCCCACTTCGCACCAACTTCGCACCAAGTAAATTCTAACACCAAGTGAATTCTAACTCCACCTGTTATTATTTTCTAACTCCACCTGTTACTATATTCACAATGGCCAACTACCAGCTTAGCTTGTCGGACGAGTCCAAGGAGAGACTCATGAAGGTGATGGACTACTCGCGGACCATTGCACACTACGGCTTCATTCCGTTCATCTTGTACTTGGGCTGGAAGGCCAGTCCCCAGAAACCTTCCTTGTTCAACTTGTTGTCGCCATTCCCTTCGGCCTAGACGTTCTGTATATAGAGAATAAACCATTTACAAGTCTGTCATAGAGAATAAACCATTACAAGGCTATCTGTATATAGAAATAAACCGTTTACCAGACTATCTATATATAGAGAATACACCATTTACAAGACTATCTATATATAAAGAATAAAACATTACAAGACTATCTATATATAGAAAATAAACCACTTATGTTATGTTCTTTGATACATTTATGCCTAACTAAAACTATGTTCGTTGATGGTTCCTCAAGAAGAAGAACCGAAGCGGCTTATATAACTTTGAGAGAAACGTGGCATTCGAAAAACTCTCCTGTAGAACAATGGTAAGGAATGTTCTAGAATATTGACACGGCATTCGTAATGGCCATTGTTACGATCGGACAGAGTAGGCTTCATGATACCTCTATAGGCAGGGCCCTGCCTATGGTGGATCTAACAACTTACAAGACATTCTGTATATAGAGAATAAACCATTACAAGACACTCTGTATAGAATAAACCATTACATGACTATCTGTATATAGAAATAAACCATTTACATGACTATCTGTATATAGAGAAGAAACCATTTCAAGACTATCTGTATATAGAGAATAAACCATTTATCAGACACTCTGTATAGAATAAACCATTTACAAGACTATATCATTTTTTGATTTTGTGAGATGTGTAATCAATGGAATTGAACAGTGGAATAAGTGGTATTCTTAAGTAGTAGTACCATAGAGTGGAGTATAGAATATTAGTATGGAATATCAGTATGATTTGAAGTTTGTTAGATTCTTGTAAGCACGTAAATTACCTAATCGAAACTATATTCGTTGATGATTCCACAGGAAGAGGAATCGGCCACCATTAAATAGTCTGCCGGAAGGTAGCCGAAGGGGCGTAGTAACGGTGAACCAGAAAGGGGCGTAGTAGCATCGGTTCCCGATTAACTGGGCACGTGAGCTCAATCCCTATATGGGTTGTATTACACCCATCTTGGATCTAACAAAGTTCTACTAAGTAGTAATAGCAGCATGTATTGTCTCTGAGTAACATAGATCAGTATAAAGTGGTCTGTATCACCAGGTGCTGGTGCCATTCCATCATACCATACCATTCCATCATACCATTCCATAATTCAACCATTCCATCATACCATTCCATCATATCATTCCATCATTCACCATTTCATTATACCATTCCATCATACCATTCCATCATTCACCATTCCATCATTTTACTACTTAATCATAAACATAGGTGAATTTCCAGTCAGTGCAGAGAATAGACCTTAGGATTAGCCTGTTGTGGACAAAAGTGTGTTTGCTCGCGCAAGAGGCCTACCATAGACAAGAACCACATCCATTCGTATCCATACGATTGGAGGTCCAAAACTCCGGTCATCCAGAGAGCCACTCCACAATGGTTTATCAACGTGGAAAAAATCAAGGACGCCGCTTTACAGCTGTTGGAAAAGATGGACTTTGTACCTGAGGTGGGCAAGAACAGACTCTCTGCGTTTGTCAAGAACAGAAGCGAGTGGTGCATCTCTAGACAGAGATCGTGGGGTGTGCCCTTGCCAATAGTATACAACAAGAAGACACACGAGCCTCTTGATGACTTGGAGACAGTTACTCACATTGTGTCCCAACTCCAGTCGCTCGGGACCGATGCTTGGTTCACCAATGAAGACGAAATCTCAAGATGTATACCCGAGAAATACGATGGAAGAAACTATTATAAAGGCAAGGACACAATGGATGTATGGTTCGATTCAGGGACATCGTGGTTAACGCTTGTCAACGCTAATTCTGCCAATGATGAAACAAAACCACTAGCAGATATTTACTTAGAGTTAGGTATGCAACCCGATGTCATCATCAAGCCCCACGCTTTCCCATCGCGGATGACCACTGGTATGTTCGTCGAGGCTCTTGCAAGAAAAGCGGTTTATAGAACCGTAAGCTTGTAGATTTTGTGAACTTAGAAAAAGAAGGAAAATTGTTAGGTCGTGCATTTCCAAATTGGTGACGTTGACTCGTGAATTTGTATGTTTTCTGAATTTTTAGACTCGTGTGTTTTGCAGAATTTAGAGAACTTGTAAATTTGATCACTTGAAATAAAGTAGAGTTGTGCCTGTCCCTTTGTATAGTGCCTTGACTGTTGTTGGTGATTCACAATAGTAGAATACTCATAACTGTTGTTGGTAATTTACAATAGTAGAATACTCATAAGCCATAAATAAGTCATACGAGTCCACAACTTATAACAGTGTGACTGTTCATAATATGTCTTATGGTGTTGGTGTTATGGTATTAAGTCCACCTGGAGAGTACCAGGGCCAGTACCTAATACCCCTGGCAAGTACCTAATACCAGAAAAAAGATGTAGTGTGGGGTCACGTGATGGCAAGTGATCTATAATTAATAATGTAGTATAAAAAAATTTTTAGATGATTTTGGATATTCCATGGTTTGTACTTTGGTAGATTAGTGTCAGGCTCGTGCACTAGTCTCATTTAATTATTGAACACTCACACTATTAGTAGTGAGCACTGGAAAGTGCTAATGAGCACCATATGGCCTACACTCTCTACACTCTACACTCTCTACACTACATAGTCCTCTACTCTTATAGTTCTAGTCTTAGGTCTAGTCTTAGGTCTAGTCTTAGGTCTAGTCTTACTTGTAGATTACTTAACTCCGCAAAAACCCTGTTCAAGGGTACATCAGGTGGTCCTTCCAATAACCGAAAAGTACAGTTCAGTGTAACATATTGGTTGCTGGACATAAAGTTCATAGCCTCATCAAGATAGGTAAATACTTGAGGAGTTACACGAGAGCTGTTTCTGGTGGGTCTGGAAGTAGATTTCGATAAGGGAGTCAGGCAGAGATTCGGGAGAACTGTAACAAATATAAGATTCGCGAATACCCATCTAATCAGTTCTATTCTTCAAGTTCAGTCTTAGGTCTAGTCTTAGATCTAGTCTTGTAGCTGCAGACTTGTAGGTCTGTGTAATATACCTAATCTTCTAGATTTATAGTGTTCTATACTGTCTACTCTGTCAAAAATACAGTCTTGAGTCTTGTGTCTTGTGTTTTGTAGTCTTGACTCTTGAGTCTTGAGTGCTTACAGTCTTCTTAGTATTTAGTTCTATAGTCTGCCTACTCTATTTAGTCATGAAGTGCTTCACAATTCTAGTCTTCCAGTTTTTATGACTGACCTGACTGACCATCACTGACTATGACTGACTATGACTGACTATGACTGACTATGTATTACTATGACCATAACTAACTATGTAGTACTATGACTGAATATATATTACTATGACTGACTATGACTATTTAAAGAGCTAATATATAATCCAAGTACGGATATACCATACCTTTAAACACTCTATTTAAAACCCTTGATCTGTAGCTATTAGTGAATCGTAAGTGTGATATGTCCCTATAAATGCTTTAAGCCATTCCATCTCAACCTTTCCTCTTCATCTCTCCTAGGTACGAAGTCTAAGTAGTATTCTGGCCTTCAGTCTGATTGATGAGTTAATACAAGTCTAATTTTGACCACTTATATTATGGACTACACTATACTGTGCTGTGAAATATATAAATATAACTATACTATGGACTATGTTGTTATACTATGGACTATAGTGTGCTATGGCTAAACAAGACTCGGGAACCACTAGTATCCGTGGAGTAGTATCCGTGGAGTAGTAGTAGTTTTAGTAGTAGTAGTGTGTCATGACTTTGGTCTTTCAATAGAATTGTATAAACCATTAACAAAAGCATATGATGTATGCCTCACATCACCCTTTCTTGTATGTTATTGGAGTAACTCCAACTCTAAGTTGTTCCTAGTACACTATAGATTCCATAGAATATTACTGTACATATCCACCTTATGGTGTGCTCAATATTTCCAGATAGTATAGTATAGACAGTATAGTATGGACAGTATATATTCAGTATAGTCAGTACATAGCAAGGACTTGGGGGAGTAGACTATAACCAATTTTATGATTGTGTAAGTATTAGACCGACTAAGTACTCATCTTAGTAAAGCTAAAGTGTACCAGTTAAGATCTACTTGGACCGTCTAGACAGATGAACAGATTAGACAGATGAGACAACTAGACAGATTGGACAGATTAGACAATTAGTCAATTAGACAGATTAGACAGATTAGACAGATTAGACAGATCAGACAATTAGACAATTAAACAGTCAAACTGTTTCTACACGTTTCAAGTATGTTTTGTATTGAAATATATGTTGCAGCAGAGCAAAGATGCCCTATATTAGACTTAGACCATTCACACTCCACACACTTCCTGGTAGCTCAGTATTTAAGCAATAACACAGGCTGGAGACCATCCGTACTTGGTCTTGAGGATCCAGAAGTTGTCCTTTGGAGCAGCGGTAGATTTCTTAGAAGTTTGTTGAGGAGCAGCCATTGTAGTTGATGTTGATAAAGAATTGAAATGGTGGAGGGAAAGCCCACTTTATATAGTTTGCAATCGTCTTTGCATGCACATCCTCAACGCATGTACTTTCGCTACAAGGCCCAGCATGCGTGATTTTGGGTGCGAAAGTTCCCGCATCCTGAGTTTGAGACACTTACCTAATTGGGATGTCACAATGGTCTCTAGACAAGAAGCCATACGCCCACGCCAGAGGGCGGAAAAAAACTTAGGGATTCCAAAAGCGGACAGTTAGATTATGCAAGAACAGATTTGGGGTGACATTGGGGTCATATATAGAAATTTACATCCGGACTTATAACTCGGAGCAAACTTCAATCTTAAGCTGCTCTCAGATCCCCACTCAAGTCCGGAAATTGGTATTATAAACTGTACTTCTTTCCTTCCCTAGATTTAGCTGACTTAAGTACCAAAAACAAAGTGGATCGGCCAGTGTGAAGATGCATATGCACGAGCCAAAAGCGGTGCTCCTAGTCCCAAAAGAATAGTACACTCGATAACCCAATCAGAAGCATATTCGATAAATCCGACCGCCCAGTTTCTGGCCGAAACTTTGATGACTCCCACACTTTTAAAGTCCCACACTTTTAGCATACGATGCATACAGTTAAGCCATCTACTATGCCCACAATAATACTTCAGAATATGCAAAAAGAGATAGACCGTACTTTACCACATTGAGAATAAAGTGGACTTCTAAGTACAGAAATTACCCTTCAACTCCACTCTATACTTAGATCCACTCTATATTCAACTCTAACTCTAACTCTGTAGTTCTATATCTATATCTCTATCTATATCTATATCTATATGTATATGTATATCTATATCTATATCTATATCTATATCTATATACCTTTGGTCTATGGCTTCCAGACGAATTTTGACTAGTGCGCTACCGCCAACGTAGACCTATAATCAGCATAAATCAAGAAGTAAGCTGGATACCAATCCTAGTCAAGAGTTCCTCCTGATCTCCAAAATTCTTGTGGTTATGGAACTTTTAGTAATTATCTTAATCTATTTAATTCTTGACCGGGTGAATATTCAAACAGGAAGAGATCCGAAATTCACTGGTCAAAGGTTATTTTACTACCTTCTACTACTCTATACGACCATACCCTAGTCTATACAACTAATGCTACTGATACTAATATATACTACTAAATACTACCATATCCTAGTATATACTGCTAATACTGTTGGATCCACCATAGGTAGTGCTCTACCTATTGAGGTATTATGAAGCCTCTCTGCCTGATACTAACAATGACCATTATTAAGGACCTTCTACTCAGCCTCCTACCAAGCCTTCTACTCGGCTTCCTACTCAGCCTTTCCTTCTCTTAAATAATTATATAAGTAGCTCCGATACTTCCTCTTGAGGAATCATCGGCGAATGAAAATAGTAAACAGAGTACCTGACGTAACAAGAATCTAACATATACTACCAATACTACTAATACTACTAATACTACCATATCCTAGTATATACTACTGAATACTACGTATTAGATTGGAGTTACGTCAGGTACTCTGTTTACTATCTTCGTTCGCCGACTTATATACTTTTCGTGGAGGTGACGTGACTGCGAAACCCAGCACGATAACATAGCGATGAGGATTGATACTGAATCAATTGTGATGGTCTTGAATGGCCAATGTTAGGATTAGACAGAATAGGTTCAAAATACCTCGATAGATAGAGCACTACCTACGGTGGATCCAACACTACCATATATTATCTTGTTCTATTCTCTACTATCTTTTTACTTATACTAACACATCTTACCATAGATTATCTTGCACTACCACATACTACAATGACTTTATACTACCATATACTACCATATGATATAATACTACAATGTACTGTCTTCTACTATCTTCTACTATTTCATACTACCATTTACTCTTACATCCTACCGTATACTACTATATCATAGCTTATATTACATTATTCTACCTTCTACTCATACTCTCTTATACTACTTTCTACTATCTTCTATTATCTTATATACCATTGCATCTTAAATAGCCTTATATAATTTAAGTTGTAATGCCGGCGCAATACAAACGCAGCAAAGTTTTCCACATCAGCCAGCTACGCTTACAGAAGACAATCCCCGAAGAGTACTTCACACCACTTCCAACCGACATCCGTCTCAAACGCTATAAAGACGGGTCCCTATTAGTCGAAGTGAAGAAAATTTTGGGACACAAAAAGGTAAGCCGTGGTTACATTTTAGCAGTACGCTGCAAAAGTTTTGCCAAGCATTCAAAGGGCGAAACCATTACAGTACGAGCTGGAAATTTGCCTATAACCGCTCCACAGCTCTACCGTAATTACGCTCAGAAACATGGGCTTCCTGCCGCCAATTAATTGGACTTCTGGCTGGGGGGATGTTAGATCCAAGATGAGCAGAATACTACCCATATAGGGATTGAGCTCACGTGCCCAGTTAATCGGAGTTCACTGTTACTACTCCCCTTTGATTTCTCTTCTGCAGAATATTCAAAGATAGCCGACTCCTCTTCTTGAAGAAACATCAACGAATATAGATTCGATTAGGCATAAATGTACTAAAGAACATAACAAATTCTGTATGTACTGCATAAAAGAGATCCTAAGAGAAGTACAGACAATCAATATAATTCCTTGGAGCTTCAAGGAGTGCATAGTACTAAGGCAACTATCTTAGCGATACTACTAAATAGTACCTATTTTGTGGTGGTGGTGAAGGTTGGTTGGTGGAGATTCTGGTGCACACGTGACTCGCACGTGACCTCCCGCACATCACATCAACTCCACATTTTCACCCACCATGCCACTTTCCGACCGCCAACGCGAGGCTGTGTCGGGTCTAACTGCCGGATTCGCCAGTACGGTCATAACACAACCTTTGGATCTCGTCAAGGTGCGTTTGCAGCTCTCGAAACACCACTTTTCCGGGCCTTTTTCGCTGGTGAAAAGTGTGCTTGGGCAAATCTCAGCAGATGCCCGAACGGAGTGGGAAAAAAACGGGAAAAAAGGGCCCTTGGCTGGTCACGTGGCCCGCCAATACTACCGGGGCATTGGACCCAATCTTTTCGGCAATGTTTCTGCCTGGGGACTCTACTTTAGTCTATATGCAGAGACAAAACTGTACTTCACTGCATCCGATGGCACTGTATACTATTTTGCCGCCTCTTCAAGTGCAGGAGCCATAGCCTCCGTCCTTACGAACCCAATATGGCTTTTGAAAACTCGGATTTTAAGTACGCTGCGTGCCCAGACCAATTCGTACCGCTCAGTATGGGACGGAATCCGGCAGATAGTGCACACCGAAGGGATCCGGACGTTTTGGAGCGGAACAGTGCCCTCCCTTTTTCACGTGATCCAGGCCGGTCTCCAATTTACGCTCTACGACCATGCCAAGGATTACTTTGCCCGGGAAGACGGGCCGGACCTTGCTTTCCTGCAGTACCTTGCTGCGTCCGTCATGTCCAAAACCGTCAGTATGGCCCTCTTATACCCTACGCAGGTGGTGCGGTCGCAGATGCAGAGCTACAACTTTGAGCACGAGCGTCGGAACGTGTGGACGGTCACGAGCCGCATCTACCTGCAGGACCGCTTGGGGGGTTTCTACAAAGGCATCAGTGCCAATGTGCTCCGCGTTCTTCCGGCCACGTGCATTACGTTTTTAACGTATGAGGGGACCAAAAGGTGGTTGAGCTAGTATGTAGGATGTTGGTTTGTATGCAGGAAGGTCAGTATTATGCAGGATACTTGTCATTCTGCAGGATTCATCTCACTCGCGCGTCCATGCACATCCAAACACGTCTAGCACGTCCAAAGACGTTTTCACTTACAGTCGACCATACACATAAAACCGACGATGGCGACCGAAACAGAAATGGATGTGAGTTCCGGGGAGAATGTGCAGGATATAGGTGGGGACACGAACGCCAGTATGGACCCAATGGGGAAGGAGTCCTCGGATGCGTCCCAAGCCCAAGAAACCGGTACCCCGGAATTGGACCCCATCACCAATGAAGACCCAAAGACCGAACCTGCATCTGAAACGAAAAGAAGAAAATTGAATGATGAACAGGAGCCGCTGAGTTCCAAGGGAACGTGGTGGCCTAATACGGTGACCTGCATCCAGGACAAGCTCCGGTTCTCCTCCAACACCTACCACACGGAAATCCCCCGGCAAATCCAGGAAAACCCAAACGCCAATATTGTTCTCGGGGTGGACGAAGCAGGCAGAGGCCCCGTTCTAGGCCCCATGGTGTACGGAGTTTCGTACTGCTTGGAAAGCTACCAGCCGGAACTCAAGAGGTACGGGTTTGCGGACTCCAAAGTGCTTAAAGAGCAAGTACGCTCTGATCTCTTTCAAAAGCTACATGACCCGACCCATGAACTCTTCCTGCACGTGGGCTGGGCTGCCTGCACAATGACAGCCAAGGATATCAGCAACGGCATGCTCCGGAGCGTGCTAGGTGCAGGAGCATACAATTTGAACGAGCAGGCCCACGATACCACCATCCAGCTCATCAAGGAGATCCTTGCTAAGGGCGTGCACGTGACCAGCATCTTTGTGGATACCGTGGGTCCTCCTGCAAGTTACCAGGCCAAACTCCGGCGTTTTTTCCCCGGAATTGACATTGTGGTCACCAAAAAGGCAGATAGCATTTACCCGATCGTCAGTACGGCGTCTGTGGTGGCCAAGGTGACCAGAGATATGAATTTGAAGTGGTACGGAGAAAATTTGGACCTTTTGAAGGGACATCTGCTCGGGCTGGGGTACCCCCTGGACCCGAACACCAGCAAATGGCTCCATGGTCACGTGGACAAAGTGTTCGGGTGGTGTTTCGGCATAGTCCGGTTTTCCTGGCAAACAGCCAAGGATAGTTTGCTCAAAAATGGAGCTGTGCACGTGATCTACGAGGACCAATGTGTGGGTGAGAAAGGGTACCGGGACATTGGGGCTCTGATGGCCAAGAGTGAGTTTTTAGTGGACTCACTGTTCTACGGCCGTCCCGTAGAGCTTTAAAGTGGTTTTTTTTTGGGGATTTTTTGGGTGAAATTGGTGGAATTCGTGGGTATGGAGATAGGGGCGTTCTATGCAGGTGGTTACTTATTAAATATTTATAGAAGAACAGATCATTTTAGGAATGGTTAGGCGTTTCGTAGTGTTTCAAACTGGTTCTGATTTGTTTCAAGGTAGTTTCAGAGTGTCACATCATATATATTGAATTATACTGAGTGGTGTTTCTTGTCGAATTAGAGATTTTATATGGCAGCGTAGTGTTTCAGGTTGATTTCAGATTTGTCTCAGATTCGTTTCAGATTCGTTTCAGAGTGGTTGCAAATTTTGGTACATTTTGGAAAAAACAGACATATCCATAGAAAACTCTAAAAGTACGTGCTCTTAAAGTCTGCCAAATAACAATAGAAAAGTTCAGAGCACCAAAAAAAAGCCAAGTATATACAAAGGTCGAACGTTTATCTATGTCATTCACTAATGCATTTTGGAGAATGTTTTTTAGAGAAAAGTATTACTGGATTGGATTTTGGATAAGTGCACGTGAGTGTTTTATATAAAATGGTCTATATGCAGGACGGGAAGAATATAGTCTTTAAGCAGCAGAAACCCAAGCCTTGTCTTGTTTTAGGGTATATATATATAATTTTAATCAAAAACGGAAGTATCTATTGAAACTTTCAATGTTCCGCCGAACGTCTCAATCCATGACATATTCATATTATTGTTAGATTCTAGTTGTTACGTCAGACTATGGTCAACCGTCGCTGATCCTGCTTGGCTCCTCATATTTAGCCGGTAGATATTAGTATAAAATAGTATGAAACAGTGTATAGTATTATGAAATAGTATAAGGGAAGATATGGTAGGATATTGTGGAATATGTTGGTATGAGAGCATATATCTATATGGTAGTATATATCTACATGGTAGTATAAGGTAGTATAAAATGGTATTATAGGGGAAGATCAGGAAGATAATACATGGTGGGATACGGTAGTATGAAAAATTAGAAGATAGTGTATGGCAGTATATGGTCTTTGATTTCCTGGTCTTATAAGTCCTACGTTTAAGAATGTAAGAGATAACAATGAGCAACACTGTTCCACACCCACAAGAGATATTGGAGAACAATGACATAACTGTTCCAGTCTATGCGAGAATTTACGGTAACGCACAACAGGTCCGTCTGAGTACTAGTATCAGTAGATACTAGAGTAGATATTCGAGTAGATACTAGAGTAGATACTAGTGAGGTACTAAGCTAGGTAGTACTACTAGTAATGCTTAAGTAATGGAGTCCCTGGTATTACTGGTGACTGGAATACATCGTTGAGCATGTGAGATGTGCTGACCCGTGAGAAGGAGTTACTTACAGTACAGCGGAATTGGATAAAGGGACAAGTCTCATAAGGTTCCGAGGAATGTATATGTGCAGACGGATAGTATGAACTGGGTCTTGGCGTCAGGAGTCACCAGATTTGACTTCAGACAAGGGATTACAAGTCCGGTGCAGGAGGACGGAATCCAAGGTGAAAAGAAATCCAAAGTATATAAAGAGGGGATCGAGATAGACCACAAGACGGATTTTCTAGGCTATATAAGTCGAAAGTTAAGAATAAGTTAAGAATAAGTTAAGAATACAAGAGATAAGAATGAGCACTACTGTACCAGAATTGTTGACACTCTTAAGGAGGAACAAGGAAGCCGTTCCAGTCTACGCGAGTGTTTATGGCAACGCTCAACAATAATCGCATGAGCATTTCCATTGCTTCCAAATTCGGAGCATCCAAAAGTACTCTCAAAAATTCACTTACTCGCTGATTTGAGTATTTCGGGGAATAGTGTGCCTGGAACATGTACTATTTAGTGTATACTTTTTAGTGTACTATTTAGTGTAGTAGTTAGTGCACCTGGGGATTTAGATCTAGTACCACAATGATAGATCTGGATGGAATGTGTAGCTTACATGCCTAGAGTTTATACGTACCTTAAAGAGAGGACCAGTATCAATCATATGCCATAAGCGCGACCGATTTGTGGCCAATGCGGTTTCAGTTCCGACTAGTAAAAGTAAGCGGTAATGAACGGGGCCCCGAATCGGCTGCGAAAACCGGTTCAACCAGAAAATCCGAGGGGCAATGTCGGGTGTACCGGCCTTTTGGTGTACCGGCCTTTTGGTGTACCGGCATATCTGGTGTACCGGCCTCAGATGTACTGGTCTAGTTTTAGTCGGATCTCGGAGACGGTGGTGGTGTACCGGTGCGCGCGCGGCGCCGGACATTCACCCCCGGGCGGAAGACAACCATGCGATGCTCACCGCCCCAACATAGCAGCTTTCTTCTTTCTCACATTCACCACCATGTCTGCCTTGTTTGCCCGTAGAGGCGCCGCCGCCTCGTTGCGTGCTGTTGCCACCTTTTCCCAGAAGCCCAGCCTCGCCTCGTCCTTCGCCGCCCAAATGGCCCTGGCCGCCAGATTCTACTCCTCCAAGGACTTCCCTTCGCACACCGTAATCAAAATGCCCGCCTTGTCGCCCACCATGACTCAGGGAGGTCTTGCCTCGTGGTCCAAGTCTGTGGGAGATGAGTTGACGCCCGGAGAGCCCATTGCCGAGATCGAAACCGATAAGGCTTCCATGGACTTTGAGTTCCAGGAGGAAGGCTACTTGGCCAAGATCTTGGTGGACGCCGGCACCCAGGATATTCCGGTGGGCAAGCCTATTGCCGTGTACGTGGAGGACTCGGGCGACGTGGCTGCTTTTGAGGGCTTCACTGCTGAGGATGCTGGAGAGGGAGAGACCAAGAAGAACGAGAAGACGGAGTCTTCTGGTTCTGGTTCTGACTCGGCCAAGCCTGCCGAGTCTGAGTCTTCCAAGCCTTCTTCCGACTCTTCCAAGCCTGCCAAGTCCGACTCTTCCAAGGCAAAGGCCCCTGCTGGCCGTATCTTCGCCTCTCCTTTGGCCAAGACCATTGCTTTGGACAGAGGCATTGCCCTTAAGAACATCAAGGGTTCCGGTCCTAACGGCAGAATCGTGGCCAAGGACGTGGAGAGCTACAAGGCGCCAGCTGCTGCTGCTGCTTCTCCTGCTGCTTCTGCTGGCTCTGCAGGCGCCGCTACCTTCGAAGATATTCCTATCACCGGCATGAGAAAGACCATTGCCAGCAGATTGTTGCAATCCACCCAGCAATCGCCCACGTACATTGTGCAGTCGCACATCAACGTGTCCAAGTTGTTGAAGTTGCGCCAATCGCTCAATTCCACCGCCGAAGACCGTTACAAGTTGTCGGTCAACGACTTGTTGATCAAGGCCATTGCCTTGGCCTCGTTGCGTGTTCCCGAGGCCAACTCCGCCTGGATGGCCGAACAGGGCATCATCAGACAATACAACGTGGTGGATGTGTCGGTGGCCGTGGCTACCCCTACCGGGTTGATCACTCCTATCATCAAGAACGCCCACTCCAAGGGCTTGGCCGCCATCTCGCACGAGATGAAGGACTTGGGCAAGAGAGCCAAGGACAACAAGTTGGCCCCAGAAGAGTACCAGGGTGGAACCATCTGTATTTCTAACTTGGGCATGAACCACGCAGTCAACTCGTTCACATCCATCATCAACCCACCCCAATCCGCCATTGTGGCCATTGGAACCGTGGAGAAGAAGGCCGTGCCTTCGTCTGTCAATGAGCAAGGCTTTGTTTTCGAGGACTTCATGACTTTGACCGGTACCTTTGACCACAGAACGATTGACGGAGCCAAGGGAGGCGAATGGATCCGCGAGGTCAAGAAGATTGTTGAGAACCCATTGGAGTTCTTGATCTAGAGCTAGACCACTGTTTATAGAGTAACTTGTGTCAAACGCAGAAGTCAAGTCAGTACTAGTATGGTAGTCAGTACAAGTATGGTAGTGGTACTATACTCATATATTTGTCCTATAGCCATATTAATAATAACACTTGTAGTCATAGTAGCTCATGGTCTTTTCCATTCTTATACTCGGACTCATACTCTCCCTTCCCACATTCGACATACTTGACTAAGTCATAGTCATAGTTACTAGTGTTATAGTCATAGCCATGTTAAACTAACTAGCTGCTACTTACGTTATGGCATTAGTCAAGTTAGATTATAGTCAGTCAGATCATAGTCATAATGAATTGAATGAATTGAATGAATTGAATGAATTGAATGAATTGAATGAATTGAATGAATTGAATGAATTGAATGAAT
>NKZK01000409.1:0-18366 GCA_002370145.1 [Candida] ipomoeae | reverse complement strand
AACTGCCGCAAATTTAGTTACTTACAGACAGGAGGTACCCTCCCCGTGCCTAGTATATGAATGGGCAACCCTTTATAGTTATGCCAGGCTTGGATTTGCTTTGCCATTGTCCAAAGCTTTTTTTGGGTTGCTTCAGAGAAATCACTGAAGCCTAATTGCTCGTATAGAGGAAGCTCGGGATTTCTTTTTGAAAGGTGTTCGGTAATATCCGGGAAATTTTTTTCCTGCTCGATGAAAGGATTATATGGCTCGGGTTGTTGCGATGTAGGAATAATGTAGTCATTTATGTTGGCACAAAGGTCCAAATTTAGATTGATTTCGGGCACATCATTTAAAAATGCCTGCACGGTTTCCAACTTAGCCATATGGTTTTTTGCATTGATGTTACCTTTGAGTGCCATGAATCTGAGTAAAGCAACAGTTTTGTTATGGTCGGTCCACTTAAAGCCAGCAATGGAGGCCAACGTGAGGGTAACAAGAGCAGTGAATAAATGTTGGCTATCCCAGTAGCCAAGCACGAAAAGTCGGTTGTTTTCGTAGAATTTGAATGTCATGGATATTGTTCTCAAGGCCGCAGCTATACTCCTTGAGACCGTCTGCAACACAATGCGATCGTCTTCGAACTCAGATGCTGCAGAGTCACTGAAAATGAGAGAAAATAAAGGATCAGATGCAGTGATGACAAGCTGATTGTATCTCATGAACAAGTTGGCAATGTTTCTGTTGGTAAATTCGAAGATATTTTTTGTCTTCAAAGGATTCAAAGTGGCTTTTTCAAAATGACAGTAGATATCTTCGGCACATTTCCCAATATTCTTGATGAGGTTTTTCCGATTGAATTCCTCGGTGTTGATATAATTCATTGAGAAGGTCCTGACGTTAGGCCCGTAGATGCGTTTGACTATACTGGACACACACTTTGCCAAATGAACATTGCACTCAAGGATCTCGATGTCGAAGTTATCGTGTAGGTCAACAACAGGACTCTCATTGGGCAAAGTGACATCAGTGTCGGTGTATTCGATGTGCACGGGCATGTTCATTCTGGCAGACCAACAGGTGTCCAATACGAAGATCGTCCACCACAATCGCTTTGTCTTTTCCTCAAACACCCTATACCTTTGAATCTCCATATCGTCGAGGTTAGAAGGGCGATCTAGAAGTCTGTGGTAGCCATTAGCAACTGCAGATCTCACGGCCACGCCAAAGTAATTGTACACTGTATTGTACCTGTTCAAATTGCACGAGAACAATCCTAGAAGAATCGAGCTTTGTATAAAGCGGATGTTGGTCTCCTCGTAGGATAAATGGAATAGCTTGGAGGCTGCCGAGTAGAAGTCGATCCCGGGCACCTTTGAGGTTGCAATGTTGGCAGTGATAGAAGGAGGTAAGTGTTCGAACGTTGCATTGCGCATCTGTTCACCAAATGCCAACATGGCAAAGAAGAAACATAGGGACACCGGGGTGAACAGCGGAGGAGTGGCGAAGGAGGAGTCGTTGGCAGCTTTGAAGGCTTCAAAGTACTCGTAGATCTCGTGGCATGACGGGTCCAAGTCATCAGCATCAACAATGTAGAATTCGGTGGAGTAGGTCTGGCGGACTAGACTCATTAGCTGGGAAGCATAGGCTCGATTCGGTAGGAGATGGGCACACAAGACCAAGAGTCTATGGGGAACAATCTCGTTCTCAGTATCAGGAAGAAGGAAAGCATCTTGATTGACGTGGTGCATATGGCCTCGTTCTTGCACCATGCCTTCAGAGTTGGGAAAGATTTGGGAGCTGGCATGAATATTCTGGGACTTGAGTAAGTCCTCAAGGTGGTCTACCCGATCGTGTAATTTAGTCAAGTCCAGTTCCATTATGACGATCTTGCGGTCTCGAGAAGGGTAGACACAATAATCATTCTTGTTGACCATCTTGCAATTGGAGCAAGCCGGCCGTTCGCCCAGGCATTTGATCTTGCTGGACTTACATCGCGTGCAAGCATAATGTGTTCGTCCAAAGACCTTGAGGGGAGTGGGCTTCTCACTCATGGGCAGATGATGGCTCTGGATGGGGTGGACAGCTTTCTCGAAACAACCCGTACTGCGTGCTGGGGAGCAGGAAGCTTTAAAACGAATCCCGAGCGATGAAGTAAGAACAGTTTGTGTTTAGTTGTCGCAACTTTAATGAATGTGGAGTTTATGTTACGGACTGTGTATACGTCAAGACGCCTGCTAACGCCTACTTTTCTCAGATTTTGCCCGCTCGCCCAAAGGTTGTGCTCTGAGCAATGGGCTGTCGTTTACTGATTACGTAGATGGGGCTCCCCAGAATAAAAACTTCTCACGGTCCTTCTCTTCACAATGGCCTCCCCGAGCGAATACCCCATAGGAAGCCGTATATCGGTGGGATGAAAAAATAAGTCAATGGGAAACCTAAACAATATCGGCAATAAATAGTGGCTAATTAATTGAGCATTTCCAATCTCGGAAACTCACAATCAAATAACCACTGGGTCCAAAATAGACTCTTATTTTAGTAAGCACGGATTCATGCAGTGACAATAGGGCATTGTTATTTTATGATGAATACTCGAGCAGACCAGGCGTGCGGCGGCTCAGCTGTACAGCTTGACGGATTAAACGTCCGCGCAATTCCAGGTTCCTATTTATGATTGGCCATAGACGGGGTGGATAACACCGTAAAAAAGACAATTGTTTTTTATTGGATTGTTTATCAGACTACAATTTCCTATTTTCAAAAAAACCCAATCCGTTAATTTCTATAAATCTTAATAGTACAATAATAAAACAGTGAGGTGGTGCTTAAACAGTGAACACCTCGATTTTGGCGCTGGCGCCCTTCTCGGCAGTCACCACACAGAATTTAGCTCCGTCGGCCTCATCCGTGCTGGAACCGTCAATTCCGTTCAACCCGTTTTTGCTGGGGTCGATTTCACAGTCCAAGCCGTCGCACTTGCCTTTGTCGCAGGTGATTCTAAGTCCGAAATTGGGCTTGTCAGTGAAATCGTCAATGTATTTGGGGTTCCACCCAATCTTCACGAAAGTCTTACCGGACTCGTCGGTGTTAGCACCAGCAACGTATGGTGCCCAGTTACCTTGGGCCTTGCTCTTGGTACCCCACACACATCCATCGTCAGTAGACACACCGGGAGCGTTGACGTAGTAGTGAGCAGCAGTGGAGGCCCAGTAGTCGGCAGAAGGAACAGCAATGGTTTTAGTGTTTCCACCGCCAATGTTGGTTGGAATGAGCATGGCCTCGTTTCCTGGAAGCACGGTTTGGCAGAATGCCACATCGGAACCAGCCTTGTTGTTGACACTAACAGTGTCAGTACCGTCAACACAGTAGTCCTTGTCGGAGAAAGGCTTGGAAACAGTACCGTCGTCGTTACAGTACAAGCCTCCGTTCTGAGACTCCGAAGTGGTGTAGGCAGTGGACTTAGGGTCCCACTGGGCCATTACCTTTCCTGGAGGACAGGCATATGGGCAGTAGGAGCCTGCAGTACACTCCTGGTCTGGGGACAAAGCCCAGCCGGCGTTCTTCGAGCCAGGCGTCACCGCGACCAACCCAGCATCGGTTGGAAATTTACAAGTGTTGGATCTCTTGGTTGGTGCTGCGGACACAGCAGTGAGAGCGAGTAAAATGGGTGCGAAATGCATTTTTGGAATAAAGGTATAAATGAGTGACCGATCTAAAAATCAAAAGAATGTACCCGATCAAAGATGGAAATGAGAGTGCTTTAAAGAATGAAAAGATTAATCCGCAGCGAGTTGAAAGAGTGACTGATTAATGAGAAGAACAATGAATAGAGCCGGGGGCAGTACGCTTACTTATAGTCGAAAAGAATGCATTGAAAAAAAAAGGAGTTATAGATGTTTCGCCATTGAAACATTTAGCCGCTGCAAGTCTATAGATCTAACGTTTCTCCATGTGGGTGTGTGATTTCATGCTGAAAATTTTCACAACGACACCCTCGAAAAGTTCTAGACCGTGCGGCAAATATGCTTCACGACCTGCACAGAGGCATGCACGCTGCACGGTCCTGCTCAAAGTCTCTAGTTTTTTGCCCGAAGCAGCTCACTTATTCGTCTACCAGGCATCCTGAGATCGATCGCTGTCTCTTTACGCATGGTGCATAAAGCCCATTTACCTTTCTCGTCGGACTTACACTCTGGACAGGAGGATGCGAGATACCAGACCTAGCAACCCCTTTTAAGTGGCAAATCCAAAAATCAAGAAAAAAACCTTATTGCAATTTTAAAAAACCATGGAGGCGTACGCACAACCACCCCCTGACCCAAGCAACACCAACGCCACCACGATGCCTCTATTGTAGGCCAGTAATGCTCGTGCCCTTCCGAAACCACGGGCTCGTTTCAGAGGTGGCAAATTCAATAAGCAGGACCAGCTGCGGTTCCGTCGAGCACGCGGTCTAGACCCCCCCTCGGAGACATTTACGGTGTTCCGGCGGGCGAGATGCCCCCGTGCAGAACCGGAGTTAGACGCAGGCCGATGTGGCATATAATCCGAGATTCTCCGCCAGCCAGTGGTCCAGTGGTGGCACGCGTTCGTAACGTATGCACGTCCATGAAAATCTTTTCACACTCCTGTCTATACTCCATCCACGTAGCAGGGCTCATCGCGACCAGATCTGAACTGCCTCTTTTCGCACCTCCACGCGTTAAAGTCACATGCGGTCCCGATATATTGTTCTCAGTGCAGCCCAGTCCCACCGCCGTTATACGTGAAATGAGCCTCATAGACCAGGTTAAAACAAACCTCATATACTACAACAACTGGACGGAGGTCGAGGCCTACACTGAGGATAATGTACTTGTACTACTAAAAGGTAAACCAGCAGCCAAGCTCGCGGAGGGTGACGGAGAGCAAGACGTGGAGTGGATGGCCTTCAAGCACATGCAACAAGGGCATTGCACTATGGAGGAAATCGAGACGTGGTTTGCGCTAGTGGCCAGGGTCCAGAAGCGGCCCAGGAGGGTTACATTGGCGCTAGTCAACGATGATGCAACGGTGGTGTATTACTTTGTGCACGACGGGGCGGTGAAGCCTCGGCAGAATTGATTATGTCATTTGATTTATACAGTATCTGTAAGTTTCACTCCTGGACGCTCGATTGGTGAGGCCGCTTTTTTTTCGGGTATATAAGCATTATAAACGAGCTACATGGCCGGAAATCTGTATAGTAGGCCTCAGTATAGCGGACTTGTTGATCCGGCATGAATAGAGGCCACTTTGCCCGCGGAGAACACGCCCTGGTCTGGGGACTACCGAATCGTGGGGGTGTAGTCTAGACCTTCTTCGTCGGAGATGATCAGATTAGGCGCATACGACGATCCCTGATCTCGGTATGAGTTTCGCCGCACGGACTCCAGCGAACCGTGCCGCCCCGAATAAAACCGGTTCTCCGGTGGTGCCAAGTTGCCTGCAGACTGCATGGGGTCACCGAACCCAGACGAGTCCGAATGGTTCACCAACACCAGGCCTTCGTTATCAAACGGGTTAACAAGACTCGAAGTGCGGCTTGGGACTCGGCCACTTTCAAATAAAGAGCCCGAGTATGCAAAAATAGAACTCACCCGTCGTAAGTTCATATGGTTGGATATATCGTCCATAAGAGGATCACCTCCCTTTGAATTCACGAACCGGAGCACGAAACTCTCTAGCTCGCGGAGAAACTCCGCCAACTCCTGTCCCTTGATTAACTCCGGCCCAAACTTAAACTTTTCATAGAGCTTGATGAGTGTTCTAGATGCGCGGAGGATATCCTCGTCAAAATGGTCTTCTCTCGATAATTCCTGCGCAAGGGCCATGATGATCTCCCGAAATGTGTAGTTTTTGGGAAACCGAAAGCTTCCGCAAAGAAGCCCTTCTGTTTTGAGTTTCAACCCCATACTGCTTATGATATCGTCATAGACACAGTCATCAGGAAGTGAGTGTGAATCCGACGGGAGGTTCAAGGCCTGGTTCCGTCTTCGGATGTATTCGGGAGGCGACATGCCGGGGTAGTCAAACGTCTCTTCCCGGTTGTATAGAGGACCAGCCAAAACCTTGGTTTCGGTAAGGCACTTGCGTAGGTTTGCATCAATGTACTTCAACACGTCACGTGGCAAGTCACCTTTCTCCAACGGTACGTACACGGACTTGGAGGGAATCTGGTTGGTTTGCACCCGGCTTTGAATCAACCGGGAAAAATATAAAATCACGCAACTAATGAAGAATAGGGCGAGACACGAAAATATAATAAGAAGCTTGATACCCATAAAGTTTGTTTTCCATGTTTGTAAAATGGTTTCAAGAGGGGTCACAATCAAAAATGCAGCGGTTATTATCATCAAGATAATAAGGGAGAAGGAATAGAGCCAGCCAAAGACTGTTTTGGAAAACCTGGTAGCTATTCGCTTCGGTAGGAAGGTAGACGACTTCACCGACTCATAGTCCTCGAGTTTGCCAGGGTAAGACCTGCTCTCCCCAGACGGCAGATCTATGTTGAGGTTGTGGCTCATAGTGGCATGGTGGGACGTTGGATGCAGAATGACGGGGACGATGCAGGCGGGGCTGTAGGGTTGCGCTGGATGATATGTGTTGTTTCTACAAGCCTAGTGTGCGCCTCATTGATATCAAGAATTGGGCGGACTGCATATAGCGCGCTGTCACCTCCATATTCTTCGTTTCTTGTAATGCTACTCTAAATTTGTTTTTCGCCATCGCTGGATCCGGCCGACCGACTTTGGGCTTGATTTCCCATTCCTGGTTTTGGCGACAGACCCGTGCTATTCTGCGACGGGGTTCCGGATTTGCCGTACTGCGACCCACCTTGCTGCATCATCAACTTCTTTCTCTCCTCGTACTGCATTCTCGATAACGTTTGACCGTCGAGTTCTTTGCCTTGGCTTCCAGGATTTGACTGTGCCACTAGCCTTTGTCTGGCTAAATGGGCCTGGCGAGTTTGTAGATTCTGCTGTGCTCTTGCTGAGCTCTCACCTGCACTCTGTGGTCGCCCCATTTGCTGCTGTTGCTGCTGCTGGTCTGCTTTGTTTTGCTGTTGCTGCAAATTGGCCAAGTACGATGCCGCAAGCTTGGTAACTTGATCTTTGTTGAGGTTGGGGTTTTTCTGCTGGATAGAATTGATGATGGCCGATACCTGCGCTGGTGCGAATTGGATTCTATTCTTTGGAGGCACTGCTGCTCGTTTGCCCTGCATCATGCCTCCCAGAGACCCTTGCAGAGAGCTTCCAACCATGGAGTTTCCTGAACCACTTGAACTGGAATAATTCTGTGGTGGTATTCCTTGGCTTGAACTAGTTCCTGGGAACTTTTGTCCGGTGGTATTTGGTTGCGATGTGCCAACACCAGCTTGTAGAGAAGGGTCTTTTCCTGACTGGTTTTGTTGCTGCATCATGCGTCTTTGCTTTTGTAGTTGGAGAAGTCTTTGTATTTGTTCCACGGTGTAAGGCGTGCCGTTGGGCGAAGTTGGCCGTTTGAGGTTGCCGAGAAGTTGCTTGGCCTGTTGCTGTTGTTGCTGCTGCGGTGTCTGGCCAGATATTGGTTGTGACGCTGGTATTCCTGTTGAACGTTGTGTCGACATGGCTCCCGCAGTTCTCTGGCTAGAAGGTCTGGAAACTCCCACACCCTGGCCACGACTAGTAATTTGACTCATGCGTCTTCCTGGAGTACCAGCTGCACTCACATTACCGGACAAGTCCTTTGAGCCACCAACCGAGGGAGAACCCCCCGAGACTGGCGAGCTGGAGCTTTTCAGCTGGTTGACTGCTGCTGCCATTCTCATTTTGGTGGCCTGCTGGTTGAGATAAGCCTCTTGGATCGACTTGTCTCTGTCGTACTTCAACTTGGACAACTCAGTGGGTGTGGGTATTTTATCCGAAACTCGTTTGACGGCATTGGTGCCATTCGCGTAGCCCGAGGAACCACTACTGGAGACCAGCGATGAGAACTCGGGCTGGGTATTGGCCCTCCTGCTATTGGACTTAGCAGCAGCAGTCTCTCGTTTCCTCATGCTTTTCCTCATGGCATCGAACATTGACGCCCAGCGAAGTCGTCTGTGTCCACGTTGAATAGAATCATTGCCCACACCAAGTGGGGAGATTCTTCTCTTGGTAGTGGACTGAGCCTTGTGCGCATGCTCTAGCCACTGCTGTGCCTGGTACGAGTTGTGGCCCTTCATATCGGAAAACTGGAACTTCTCGTTGAGTTGGATGTAGCGTTCGAAACACTGCCAGGGCGTCCTGCGCTCAATGTTGGACTCGTAACGTTTAAGAGTGGCCGAGTTTGCCAGGAGGTTTTCCGCAATCAAGTCCCAGTTGAAGCAGTACTCGGCAACATAGTGGATCAAGCACTTATCATCCTGAGGAAGCCATATAGTGGGCGAGCGGTACTCGATATTCTTGATGAGAGGAGGCTTAGGAGGCCTGAGATAATTGACTCGTCTGTGAGATTGCACGCCGAATAATCCTTTTTGGTATTCGGGCAAGTTATTTGAGGTTCTGCCCTTGCGACGGGGCTCGCCAGCATCCTTGAGAATAATCTTATGCCAGCCGTTGTCGTCCTCGAAAGGATGAAGCATGCGTGATACGGGTATGATGGAGGTCTCGCCTGAAGTGAGTCCTTTGGAAGCCAAAGCTCCAGGATCCTTGAAGGCAGTGAACTTTGGAAGCGTCTTTATGATTGACTGATCGATTTTCTTGAGATCCTCCAAATTGACGTGTGCTTTGAAGGGCCCTTGTGATTCTCTTGAAAGACCATACTGCTTCAAATCCTCGGGGGAGAATTCAGGCAAAGTAGGAGGCACGATCTCGTCACTTGGGTTGGGCACCTCGAGTAATTTGCTAACATCGATGGATGGAGCGTCAGGTAATTCTTCAGCACTATGAAAACCTGCTTCACTGGAAATGACCTCATTACCAGTACCTTCAGATTCAGCTTCAGTAGCTTCAGTAGCATTGACTTCAGCATTCGTTTCAGTATTAGTTTCAGCATTTGTTTCATTAATTTCAATTGCATTACCGTCGGTGAGAGCGAGTGTTGGGGTATTTTCCGCTTCTGGTACCTGATTGTCCTCCAAAAACACCACAGGCTTGGTCTTGATGCACATGACTTTACCATAAGTCCAGTAATCCTGAACAGCCTGAGCCATAAGAAAGCAACAGCCCTTTTTAAATTTTAGCGATTCCTTAAAGTCCGTGGCCATCCAGTTGCCCTCCTGCACCACATTATCCCATGTATGGTTCTGGACCATCTTATTCTTCTTAGCATATAAAAAAGGATCATAGTAACGTACCGGCTGCCTCAAGGACCACTTCTTTTGACGCTTAAGCTCCTCGATTCGGGAATGCAACACAGCGATCTTGCCCTCCAACAAGGCCAGTTCGAAGTTCTCCGTTAGAAGCGTCTTGTGGGAGCCAGGCAAGAGTTTGATGAGCGGTAGGGTCTGTGTAAGGTAGTAGAACTCCGCCAACGACAACACACTGTGGACCTCGGTCGGGAAGTTTTCCGGTAGCGAAATGACCTCCAAGTCGTCAATATCCTTATTGAGGAATTCGTTTGCCTTTTGTTCCAACGTTTGGATCTGGGCTTGCAAGTTTCCCGACCGAGAAGCCTTAGCCATGGCGTTTCTGGGAGCAGGCATTAAGCGACTTGGGAAATCCACAGCACCCGTTTTCTGCAGTTTGGGGCTTGGTCCTTTTTGAGCCTCGGTGCTCTTCCTCTTGAGAGGATTCTCATTTGCTTCGAGTTGCAGTTTGGAGTAACTTTTAATCAAGTGATAAACTGATCCAGCCGCCTCCATTCCTCTGATGCTATGGAGCAGCACCAGGTGTTTATTAGAGATTTCATTCTCGAGGAGGAAATCTTGTGCCTCCTTTGTATCCCAGTGGCTGTCTGACGGTTGAGAGAGCCCCACGGGATTCGTAATGAGAGAATAGAGCTCCTTGAGCTTATTCTGGTATTGCAGCGCCACCGCATGCTTCTCCGAATCCATGGCAGATATGATCCGGGGGACAGTGTAGTGGATGTGGCGAGACTTGAAGCTTGATGGAGAGTTGGTGATGTTTTTGGCTATAATGGTTTCGCATCACGTGAAAATGGCGTGCCTATCACGTGATGTGTTGGGAAGAGGAAGAATAGTGCGCGGTGTTGCTTATTAGAAGCTAGTGCTGCTCATTAGAAGCTGCAAGTGCTACAAGTGCTACAGGTGCAACAAGTGCATTATAAGTAAATATGCTGTATCAAACAAATATAAATTATGGCACATCGTACGAGAAGTAGTGCCATTCACAATAGACCAATGCACCGAAGAATCTATTGCTCATGCAATTGAAAGCCCCAACCTTACCTTTGGGTTCGGACCGTGCTATAGTTACAAGGACTTTTATAACTCGGAGGTGTCCAAGAAGAAGTAGTTGCCCGAGGCCTTCTGCTCCTTGTCCATTTGAGAGTCCTTTTTGTTGATTCTTGGTCTGAAGGAGTTGGGGTCTCTTCTGAATGTGACACTCAAGTTCTTCAAGAATCTATTACATCCCGTAAGCAAAGACTCGGGGGCCTTTGCCAACGCGTTTCTAGACGGCTGGCCCTCGAACACAATCACTCTGTCGGCCAAGTATGTGGCCATCATGAAATCGTGCTCCACAATGAACGCAGTCTTCTTGGAATGTAAGATGAATCTTCTGATGACCTTGGAACAGACGATACGCTGCTCGGAATCCAAGTATGCAGAAGGCTCATCAATCAAGTAAAGGTCTGCTGGGATACCAAGGGCCAACACAAGAGCCACTCTTTGCAACTCACCTCCAGACAACGTCTGCACTTCTTGGTCAACAATGTTGTCGATGTTCAAAGGCTTGACGACGTCCGACTGGAACTGAGGGTTCAAGAAGGCTCCCTTAATCTTCTTAAAGAACAATTGTCTCACCGTACCAGGGAACTTGGGGGCGATCTTTTGGGGTTTCATGGAAATGTTCAATTTGGGCACTTCGGTGCCGTTGTCTGCAGCCAAGGCACCAGCCAAGATCTTACAGAAGGTGGTCTTACCCGTACCGTTCTCACCGAACATGACCAAAATCTCGGAGTTGGTGAAAGACCCCTTCTCGATCTTCAACTTAAAGTCACCTTGGGTCTTTTGCAAGGTTGGGTATTCCATGGCAGAAGAGTGGTCCAAGAGTAATCCATATGCAGCATCGGTCAATCTAAACTGCAAGGACTCGTCTCTAAATCTCATGTTCTCTGTTGGAAGGAAACCATCCAAGAAAATGTTGATACCTTCTCTGACAGAAGATGGCAACGTCACCACACCATAGACGGATGGGGCTCCGTACAAGATACACACATAGTCCGACAAGTAGTCCAACACAGACAAGTCGTGCTCCACACAAATCACGTAGGTGGTGGACGAAAGCATAGATCTAATCAACTCAGCGGCCCTCAATCTCTGCTTGACATCTAAGTACGAAGAAGGCTCGTCGAACATGTACACGTTGGCCTCCTGGATACAAGTCATACCCAAGGCAAATCTCTGCAACTCACCACCAGACAAGTTGGCGATGTCTCTGTTCATAACGTGCTGCAACTCCAAAACCTTAAGGATTTGGTCGTAGTGTTCGGGTCTCTGGTTCTTGGCGGTCAAGATTCCAGACACATCCTTGACAGGCGACTTGGCAAGCGCACGTGGAATGTTATCAACATATTGGGGCTTGATGATGGCATGAATATCGTCTTCCAAAACCTTGGTGAAGTAGTTCTGCAACTCCGAGCCTCTAAAGTACTTGAGAATGTCTTCCCAGTCTGGAGGGTCGTCGTATCTTCCCAAGTTAGGCTTCTGCTTACCGGCCAAGATCTTCAAGGCGGTGGACTTACCAATACCATTAGTTCCAACCAAACCCAAGACCTGACCCGGTCTGGGCGTAGGCAATCTGTGCAACTTGAACGAGTTGGCCGAGTATCTGTGGGTGGTTTCGTTCTCCAAATTGGTGGGCAAGTTGATGATGTTGATGGCATCAAAAGGACACTTTTTGACACAGATACCACATCCAACACACAAGGTCTCCGACACAAAGGCGATCTTGCTGGCGGGAGTCACCTCAATACAGAGTTTTCCTGTTTTCACCACGGGACAAGACTTGCGGCACTCCTGTTTGCACTTCTTGGGCTTACACTTGTCTGTGCTGACAATTGCAATTCTAGTACCCTTCGACGCCGGGGCGTTTTTGCTTGCTCCTTTTCCTTTTCCACTCATAGCTTAATGTCCGGATGTAGGCTTTGCTTTCAAGACTACCAAAAAACCACGGGCTCGTTTTTTCTTTGATTATGCTGCACTATTTCCTGCACACAGAACTTTTTTTCACACTGTGATGACTTTTTTTCTCGTTTCTCTACACCTGAGGTTTACTCCCGCGCGCCGTGTAAGAGTTAATTTCAGAACTTTACTAATGCCCGCTTTTGATTGGCGTACGGCCAGCCCGGGTGCATATTTTGGGATGAAGAGTTTTTGAAATCCAGTTTTTTTTAAAAAAAAAATCTTGTATGCAGTCCCACAACCGAAATGAATTATCAACCATTTTCTTCCTGTCGTTTAATGTTGGTGTCTGGAGTTGCCTGTGGTGGTTAACCTTCCAGAATCACCTGACCTTGCGGGTGGGCAGTGCAGTGCACTTGTTGCTCATTCTCCGAACATGGGGGACGTGCGCGCACCATTAGAGTGGGAAAAATCTCGCCCATTCTCTTTGCTTTCTCCACCCGTACCACTAACTCTTTAGCTAAGAAATCATGGTTGAATACTAATGGTGCCCAAAATGCGGATATGCCTTGCGTATCTGTTTAGAACAACTCACACTGTGGCCAGATGCACGCTCGTTCTGCTGCTGCTGCTGCTGCAACTGGTAATGCTTGTTGACGGGCATTGTCTCCGCTTTACCCCAGGTCGATGGCTGCAAAAATATCTTTGTATTTTGCAGAATGCATGTTTTATGGTTGGAATGCTGGAACCGAAGCCCGGTGATGAGGAGGCCGCTCAAGACTCTGTCAAAGCCTATATAGTACACTGTGGTATCCTGACTAGTTAGACTCAGAGCATTGGATTCATCTTTGGAGTTCTCTTGAAATGCAAGTCTGGGACATGTATATTTTGCGGAGTGCATTATCGATCCGGCCAGACGCTAGAATTCCTCATAGGAGCAGGGTATCTGTACGGACTGGCACGGCCAAGGTCCTATGTGCTTCATGGCAGAATCGGCAATATGACTATCAAAACACGCGTTTTTTTTGTCAATTCTTGTCCACATTCTTCACTGCTGTATCAGAACAGTGATCCAAATATGGAAGGACGCGTCACACGGTTTTTGTTGGGTCCAAGCAATCCCAGGAAGCCCCAAGCCTCCGGGACGTTAACTTGGGAGCTCTTTCCAACGAGCACGTAAAAATTCCGGTGGTTTTTATCCTATCTACGTAAACAATCCATACCAACATTTCTCATATCCCCCTCACCCATGTAGGAACGTGTTGTACTCAAAATGGAGGCAGGTTGTCGTCGCTCGCTTTTTTTCTCACACAAATTTTTACTCCAACAACCACTGCCTCAGTTCAAAGTACTGACAAATACACTTCGGACTTTCTACTGGTGGTATCGGGCTCTGCAAACATTTGAAGACTGTCTTCTGACACACCCCTATATATTTTTTTTTGTTCGATTCTTTCAGTCTCCGAAATACCCGCTCCAAACAAGCCTTGAGTGTGCCCGAAGCATAAACAACAGGTTTTTCCCCGTGCTTCTTTTTGTTGACATTCTCCCACAAAAAAAAACAACATTTCCTGATTCGCTGCTTCTAAGCTATCCAGGTTAATTTCGCTCGTGCTTGTCATCAAGAGTATCGCTTCAACGTGGGCCCCAGCGTATTTTGCAATCGGTCCCACTAGCTCCAGAAGCAAATCTTTAGAATAACACTTTAGAATATATTTAAGACATGGTGAAGTTGGACCAAGAGATTGAGGCCAACCCCGAGCTTTACGGGCTTCGGCGGTCGGGCAGAGAACGGAAGGTGGTCCATATGGCCGAGGATCTGGACGATGAGGACTTGCAGCCAAGAAAACGAAGAACAAAAGTCACTCACGAAGAATACGAAGATTATTCGGTTGCAGACGAGGAGTCGGATATGGCGGAGGACGATGATGACCCCGATGTCGAGTTTGGCCGGAAAAGGAAAACCCCAGAGTCTGGAACGCGCAAGAAGCCCAAGTCGAAGCGGTCGGCCCAAAGCTCCAGAAATGTTCCTCTGATCCCGGCGGAATTGCGGTTCTCCTCTAGAAACAACGGCACCGTCAATTATGCTGTTGACTTCGAGGATGATGCTGATTTGATCGAAAGCGAGGACGAGGCTAACGACTACTATTACTATGAGCAGGCCATGGAGGAGGAGCCTACCAATGGAATCGATCTTGTACTTGACCACAAGCTCAATGAGGAAAACGCCCAGGAAACCGGCGATTGGAAGTACGACTACCTCTTCAAGATCAAATGGGCCGGCAAGTCTCATTTGCACAATTCTTGGGAGAAGTACTCCGACTTGAAAGATCACAAAGGGTTCAGAAAGATTGACAACTACGCCAAGCAGTTTATTGTTTTGGACCAGGAGATCAGGAGTGATCCTTTCACCACTAAGGAAGATATCGAGGTCATGGACATTGAGCGTGAAAGAAAAAGAGACGAGCAAGAGGAGTATACTCACGTGGAAAGAATCGTTGATAGCGACCGTGTGGAGCTCGACGATGGTACCTCTCAACTACAGTACTATGTGAAGTGGAAACGTCTATACTATGACGAGTGTTCTTGGGAGGATGCTGCAGTCATTGCAGCTGCTGCACCTGAGCAAGTGGCCAAGTTCCAGCAAAGATTGCAGTCCAAGATTCTTCCCAACCATTCTGCCAATTACCCAGTGAACCAAAGGCCCAGGTTTGAGAAGCTTAGCAAGCAGCCATTGTTCATCAAAAACGGTGAGTTGAGGGACTTTCAGTTGACTGGTTTGAACTGGATGGCATTTCTTTGGTCTCGTAACGAGAACGGAATTTTGGCCGATGAGATGGGTTTGGGTAAAACCGTCCAAACCGTGGCTTTCTTGTCGTGGCTCATCTATGCTAGAAGACAGAATGGACCTCATCTTGTGGTGGTGCCCTTGAGTACCATTCCGGCATGGCAGGAAACGTTTGAAAAATGGGCTCCGGATGTGAACTGCATCTACTACCTCGGAAACACCCAAGCCCGGAAGAATATCCGTGACTATGAGCTTTACGGCGCCAATAAGAAACCAAAGTTCAACATCCTCTTGACCACTTACGAATATATCTTGAAGGATAAAAGTGAACTAGGAGCTTTCAAATGGCAATTCTTGGCTGTGGACGAGGCCCATAGATTGAAGAATGCTGAATCCTCGCTTTACGACTCGTTGATGCTGTTTAAAGTGGCCAACCGTTTATTGATTACCGGAACGCCATTGCAAAACAACATCAAGGAGTTGGCTGCATTGTGTGACTTCTTATCGCCAGGCAAGTTTGACATTGATCACGAGATTGATTTTGATACACCAAACGATGCTCAAGAAGACTACATCAAGCACTTACAGCAAAACATCAAGCCCTTCATTTTAAGAAGATTGAAGAAGGATGTGGAGAAATCCTTGCCCTCCAAGTCCGAACGAATTCTTAGAGTGGAGCTTTCGGACCTTCAGACTGAATATTACCGGAACATCATCACCAAGAACTACTCTGCCTTGAATGCTGGAGTCAAGGGTGCCCAGATCTCTTTGCTTAATGTGATGAGTGAATTGAAGAAGGCTTCTAACCATCCTTACTTGTTTGATGGGTGCGAAGACAGAATTCTTGCCAGAGCAGGCTCCACTTCCCGTGACAACGTCTTGAAGGGAATCATCATGTCTTCCGGAAAGATGGTGTTGCTAGAACAGCTCTTGACACGGTTGAAGAAGGAAGGCCATCGTGTGCTTATTTTTTCGCAAATGGTGCGTATCCTTGATATTTTGGGTGACTACCTTTCGATTAAAGGCTACCAGTTCCAGAGACTTGATGGTGGAATTCCCTCCGCCCAAAGAAAAATATCCATTGATCATTTCAATGCTCCAGACTCAAAGGATTTCGTTTTCCTTTTGTCCACTAGAGCTGGTGGTTTGGGTATCAACTTGATGACTGCCGATACTGTGATTATTTTCGATTCGGACTGGAACCCACAAGCTGACTTGCAAGCCATGGCACGTGCCCACAGAATTGGACAAAAGAAGCACGTCTCAGTCTACAGATTTGTTTCGAAAGACACGGTGGAAGAAGAGATTTTGGAAAGGGCCAGAAAGAAGATGATCTTGGAGTATGCCATCATCTCGTTGGGAATGACCGATCCTTCGGGCTCCAAAAAGAACAAGACCGAGCCTACATCCAGTGAATTGTCCCAGATCTTGAAGTTCGGTGCGGCCAACATGTTTGCTGCGTCCGATAACCAGAAGAAATTGGAAGAATTGAATTTGGATGATGTGTTGAGTCGGGCTGAAGACCACATTACTACGCCAGATTTGGGTGAGTCTAACTTGGGTTCGGAGGAGTTCCTCAAGCAGTTCGAGGTCACAGATTACAAGGCTGATGTGGAATGGGACGATATCATTCCTCAAGAAGAGCTTACCAAGTTGAAGGAGGAGGAAATCAAGAAAGCAGAGGCTGACTACCTTAATGACCAGATTGCTATGCTGTCTAGAAGACGTGCTGCAGTCAAGAAGCTCCAGGGAGGCACACCAGACTCTTCAGCCTTCGAGGATGATGACGAGGAAGAGAACGACAGGAAAAAGGCTGCCAAGCGTAAGGCCGAAGAAAACCACGAGTTGTCCGAGAGGGAAATCAGAGGCATCTACAAGTCCATTTTGCGTGTTGGTGACTTATCCGGAAAATGGAACCAGCTTGTGGAAGACGGAAGCATCTCCAACAAAAACCCAGTGTTGATCAAACATGCTTACAATGATATCATCAACATCTCGAAGAACTTGGTGAGGGAAGAGGAGGCCAGAAGAGCCGAGGCTCTAGCCGAACTCGAAAGAAAAGCCAAAGATCTGAAGGTTCCTGGCGGTGATGGAGAGAAGATGACTGCGCTCTGGATAGCCAAGAAGAAAGAAAAGAAGGCCATTCTTTTCGAATATCAAGGAGTCAAGAACATAAATGCTGAGCTAGTCTTGACGCGTCCTCCAGACATGAAGCTCCTTCTGTCGCTTATTCCTCATGACAGACCACAATCCTTCGAGCTTCCGAGGGTGCCCAAGCAAGTGCAAAACTGGAATTGCGACTGGACTCCAAAACACGATGCCATGCTTCTCTTGGGAGTGCATAAGTTCGGGTACGGAGCATGGACGCAAATCAGAGACGATCCCATACTTGGGTTACAAAACATGCTCTTCTTGGACAGCGCCCCCAAAGGAGCAGATACCAAAGAATCGGCTTCCGAGGCTTCCAATGGAGTCAAGCAAGAAAACGACGACGCAGGCAAGCCGGTCAAGCGGGTGCCAGGAGCCGTTCATCTTGGAAGAAGAGTCGACTATTTATTTTTGCTTTTGCGGGGAGAAGAGGACAATACCAGTGCACCAGTGATGAAGAAGAAGGTCAGAAAGATCAAACCAGAAGAGAAGAAGCTTAAACCCAAGAAATTGAACAGCCCGGAGGTCACCAAATCCGAGATGAAGATCAAGAATAACGAACAGGATTACGATGAGGACCTTGAATACAGAAGTATGGATGAAGCCTCTTGCAAGGCCATTCTCAAGCCCGTGGCCAAGTCTTTGATGAAGCTACACAAGGGCAACAAGGGATTGCAGAAGCACGAGTGGGCAGAGCTTCTTAAGACGGAGTTGATCACCATAGGAGACTTCATTGAAACGCAGGGCCGGTCTTCCAACCCGAAACATTTATGGTCTTACGCTAGTCTCTACTGGCCAGCCAAAGTCCCAAGTGCAAAGATCACCGCAATGTATACTAGACTAAAATCTCAAGCAGCGAAGAAGGCTTGAGTCAATAAAGTTATAATCGATTATTCAGTGTAGAGATCAATCTGTGTAGGTGTAGTGCTAGTTATAGTGCTGATTTAAGTGCTAAGTGGCTAGTTTTATGTAGAGAAATTATTAGTTTGCGTGAAGGATACCAATAACACTTGTTATAGTTTCAGTACGCTTTAAAAGTAGAGTTTTATTCGGAATGGCATTGTGAGAAATCGAAAAAAAAATAATCTCCCGGGGGTGAGTCGAACACCCGATCTCAAGATAACAATTCAATTACAGTCTCGCGCCTTAGCCAGCTTGGCCA
>NKZK01000408.1:0-13920 GCA_002370145.1 [Candida] ipomoeae | reverse complement strand
ACACCCCTAAGATAAACCCGTACACCCCTAAGATAAACCCGTACACCCCTAAGATAAACCCGTACACCCCTAAGATTCTGTGCTTGGGGTAGTGCTGCTGGGAATAAAAGACGCACTCGAAAAAGTGCCAGAATCAGATGCAGAAGATGTTTGCGAGTCCGAAGATGTGGATGGTCCAGCTGGTGCAGTGCTAGAGGCACTCGATTTGATGTCCGATTCACTTTCTGAAGAGGATTCAATTGTCGAGCTGGGCACATAAGACGAATTCCATCCTCCACTACTGTAAGGCAAGGACGAGGACAGCACGGTGAAGGAAGTGGAGGATACGACTGATGGGGCCGGGGAAGTCGACGAATATTCAGATAATGTGAATGTGAAAACATCACTCGAAGATGATGAAATGACACTTGAAACATCAATTGAGGCCGGTTCAGACGAGCTGGATGCTGGAACTGATGAAGATTCCGTAGATCCACTGTATGTCAGCGATTGATATTCAGAAGATGAAGGATACTCAGAAGAGACGCTTGAACTTGACTCTGAAGGCAAAGTTGACAGTGGAACCAAGGATGACGAAACATACTCAGAGGTCAGCAGGAAATCAGAGGTCAGGCTTTCACTCGATGTTGGAGCAGATGATGATACATCCGCCGACAGACTCCACGAAAGTGAACCAGCGGAATGCGACTCCGAAAAGGTAGATGAAGGATTCGCAGACTCGCTCCAAGATGACGAGGTGATAGAAGCAGACTCTGAAGCCGATGAAGAGGAGACCTCTGAGATGAAGCTCAGAGAAGAAGCAACTGTTTCTGAAGACTCGGAGTATTGCGATGAAGTAGAAGGAATCAACGAGGAAGAGGAGTCCTCAGATTCAGAGCTCCATACGGAAGAAGTACCAGCTTCAGAACTGATTATAGACGAGCTATAGTCCGAAGTAGTAGATGACTCAATTTCACTGGATGAAACAATCAGACTAGAAAAACTCTCTGACTCTGATGAAGAAATAATCAGACTAGACAAACTTTCCGACTCCGTTGTAGAAATGATGCTGGAATAGCTCAGAATTGGGGTTGGAATCTCAATAATGACAGTATTGTTTTCACCAGGTCCACCGGTAGCAGTAGTGGTACTAGTGTAGCTCTCAGTCCAGTAAGTAGTAATTGTAACAGTAGGCGTAGGCACCTCAATCACAACAGTATCCGTGCCATCACCAGTAATGGTAGTAGTAGTGGTAATAGATCCACTGTAAGTACTAGTGATGGTATCAGTTGTCTTTGGGATCTCGACTATCACAGTATTGGTTCCACCAGGTGGAGCCGTGGAAGTGATGGTAGTAACCGAGCCAGTCCAATACTTTGTTGTAGTCGTAGTTGGAGTTGGAACCTCAATGATCACTGTGTCAGTAGTAGGCCCAGTTCCAGTTGTAGTGGAGGTGAATGAGCTTCCCCAAGTGTGTGTGACAGTTGTCGTGGCTTTAGGAATCTCCACAATGACAGTGTCTGTTGAAATACCAGTCCGGGTAGTCGTCGAAGTATAAGAGTTTGTCCAAACCGAAGTTGTAGTGGTGTAACAAACCGAGTTTGCAAACGACAATTGATAAACCTCAGAAGCAATGTCCTGATGCACAACCTTGCTGGGCGTTGTCCATGTTGTCTTGAGACCACCATTGGTCATCCAGTTGAAAGTCACAATCTTCAAGGGGTAGTAGACACCAGCCTGTAAGTCAAAGCTTGTAGTGTAAGTGTTGACGTCCACATTGCCTCCTCCTCCAACAGGTCCAAGAGTCTGGATGCTGAAGTTACCCGTAACACTTCCACTTGCGTCGTTACAGCACGATTGGCCAGATCCAAATTGCAAGGATGCACCGTTGTCTGCATTGAGAGTGAAGGTATAAGAGCCGGTTTCAGTGGCCAAGAAAAAACCACTCAATTCCAAAGTGTAGTTGGTGGTTGTGATGCTTTGCCCGTAAATGTTTCCATTCACGACTGTAGCATCAGGAACTCTGTTGGTGATGGAGAAATCAGAGGTAGTGACCCCCGAAGTTTGTTTCAAGTAGCCGAATTGCTTGTAGCCCGAGGTGAAGAAGCCATCACTCCAGCCTGCATTATTCAAGACAGGGTATCTGTAGTAATTGACCAAAAAACCTTGGGAACCTACCGAGTCAGGCGTGCAGCCAATATCGGCAAGACCCAGCGCAAATAGCGATAGGAAAAAGAGAAGAAACATTGGCGAGTAATAGGGAAAAAATTGGATTCATTGTAGGGTTTCTGTGGCATTAAATAGGGAAAAATTCAACGGCAAATCACAGAGCTTGGTCACTCGAGTCAGAGGTGTGTTCCATGGGCATACATAAGTCCGGTACCCAGGAACATAAGTGCATGAAGATATGTAAGGTACCTGCACAGTTCACTTTATGCTAAGAGCCTTTGCTGTAAGTCCGGCACATACTTCGTCCAACGAAACTAACGTCTTCATGATCCACTTTTTATGTGGAACGGAACAGGGAAAATTCGACCAGAGTAGCCTTTCGAATAGTTTTTCATCGGTTAGAATATGTAGACTGCACTAGCTTCCTCAATCTTACCTGGACTGTCGAGACCCCAGGGCCACCGCTAGGTTCAGATCGTCTACAAGCTCTCTCATGCATCATATATACAGGTGGAAGACATATGATGCGTTCGAAGTCTCGACCTTGAAACATAGTCACGTGGGCACTACCAAGCTTTCGAGCAAGCGAGCTATATCTTGTAAAAAAAGGGGCAGTTTCCTAACCAAACACGAGCGCTACCATCCTATACAATTCATTGACCCGGAGTCACTTTCAATTGCGTTTGCAATCTTGCGCCAGTGTATCCATTCTGAAGTAAGCAAGACTTCGACGTATGGAAAGGTACCAAAATTAAGTTGCTTCACATATCATGCTTCTCCTCGGTTAGGGCGTTCGGTTCGAGAGACCCTCGCTTGCGTGCAGCTTATGGCATGCAAAGGCTCGCCGCAATATCGGTCCTGCTTGTGATGCAGCCGAAGGAAATAAGACGCGTCAAAGATCCCAATTGGGCTATGCATTCCATTCAATCGCCTCATCGAGAAACTTTCTCTAAGGGCAGTTACGGAAGAAGTCAAAATTCATATTTCGCTTGCACTGTCTATCAAAGCCATTTCTATAGTTTTGGGTCATTTGCAATCCCACGAGATGCGATCTATTTTTAGTCCCTGGCTAGGGGTGCAGCCAAGGAAAAAGTAGGTGTAGCGCTGTCGCCTTTTTACCCTCCGCACATAATCGTTGAGCACCGGAAAAAACGTGCGCACTAATCAAGCTGTGGGCACACCTAATGCGCCAGACGATACTCCTGTTGTCCACCTACAATACTTTATTCTAGGACCCGAACTCTACCAGAATGTTACTTGGTATTGAAAATTAATCCTGGTTTTGGTGTTAAATGCATCACATAATAATGAGCATGTTCCCTTCGGTTGATACCATTAGCAAGCATTGCATTGGACGAGGCGTATGCGGATCGAGTTTCGAGTACGTTTGGAATATGCGGTACTACTTATCCGCAACCAGTCACGCCACACCACACACCTTCACATACAAGACTAATAGCATTACGAGGCACACTCTAAAATACGGGCAAAGTCCGGCCTCGTAAATAGTTTCTTGTTCTGTCACATTCCTGTGACACGACTAGTACATAATTAATCGTGTTCAGTCGTTGATTTATCTACTAGTAGTAGAATTAAGTACTACATGTATCATCGGGGCTGTGCACTTCCCCTGGTCATGCCATAAGGTAGGGCACTAAAAGTCGCAGTGCAGGACTACCGACCAAACGCGGGCTTATGTAATCAGCTTTGGATCGTGCAGTGTGGGCTCTAATACGTCGTCTAGGTAATGTAGGTTCCGGCACTGTTTTAGGAAATTTTTCACCTGTCTTTGAATAAACAATGGCCTTTCGGGTCGTAAAAGGTCGTAAATCAAAGGTTAACTTACGCCTCATTAGCCGAGGCCGACCTGTGACATATACGAATAAATCTTCTTTACTGAATGAATTACTAAATCTCCATAGTTTAAACCTCTATATAAATCCTTCCACTAACATTTGGTTTTGTTCACACGTCCCTCATATCCAAGAGCTATGTTATTCGCTTCTATTGAAGAGTCCATGGTTATTCGCACCAAATCACATTAAACGTGGGACAGATCCTAATTTACAATTCTGTGATGAAGAGCCTAGGCCAGCTCCGTGTACGTGGCTTCTATGGCAACTCTAAACGATTCTTTTATAGCTTCGATTCGCTAGCGCATCTCGTTAAAGGATGCCCGCGCAACTAAAACTTAGCAAATATAGCACCTCGCTTGATTGGCTTCGCTGCACGATTGATAATTTTCGCCTTGTGTTATGTGCACTCCCGAGTTTGCCGAGCTACCGAGTGTTGTAATCATACGTTTGTAGCGTTGGAGCCTGAAAAGCAAGGTCGCTTAAATTCATTTTACCCTCCACGCATTCGGAAGAAGGTTGTATGAGGGGCTATCTGCAAAGGCACATTCTCGAGCACGAACGGCATCTGCCCAGAGTTTTCTAGAAGTTTTCCCCCACTTAGAAGGTACTTCCGCGCATCTGCTCAAGTCTACCAACACTATGTGCAAATTTACATACTAAGACATTCAAGAAATAAACCTGGTCACAATGCGCTGTAGAACACAGCCAGATGAATATCTAAATTTAAAGTAAATGTAAATCACCTCGAATTTAGTCTTGGCCGTTCCTTGAAGTCCATGTATGAAGGCTGTGCCAAGATGGAGTTAAGCAGTGTGCAGGCCTCCCCCACTTATTCAAAACAAACCACCTGGAGGTACTCGTAGTAGAAGGCCACGACTTGCAAGTGAGAGTCAAAATAAAGACGTTCGTTCACCCCATGAGCATGCGTCTCCACAGTGGGAACAATCCCTGGTCTGTATCTGTAGATATGTGGTGTGAGGCCCCAATAATGCCTGGTGTCAGTGTTCCCTGCAGCCATCCCCGGTGTGACAATGATGGTAGAATTGTTGAATTCCTGCATGGTTCCCTTGCAGACCTCTTCGTAGACATGCCTGATTGAGCCACTAAGAATATTCCATTTTTCATCGAAGACCGGAGTTAACGGTGAGGGCTCCAATACCCAGGACTGTCCCACGGATATTGATCCTGCACCAGTATCTGGCTTGACTTCCTGTCCGTTCTCAATTAAGCCGAGGTTAAAATCACGGGCAACTCCAAATACCAAGTCCCTATTTCTCTGTAACACATCCAGTGTGCTACTCTCCACGCCAATTCTATGGTTCACAATTGCTTTGACCGATTCCGGGAGTGCATTACTCTTAGATCCACCATGTATAACGTCAACAGCCTGTGAAGTGGTCACAAGATACCTGCTGCCGAGCCCAGAACTATAGATGTAATCGGCCACCTTCTCTCTTGACTTGGGATTTTTTGGGGAAGATTTGATCCAATGTCTCACCTTCAGTGGTATTTGGTTGGAAAATTCGGCAATACATTGGTACTGATAAAAAGTCGGGTTTCGAGGCGAAAAAACGGGCGAAAACGGCAGTTTTTCAAACCTTGTGATGAGCTCACTCATAATGCCAATGGATGTATGGTCAGGAGGTACAGCCGAGTGGCCGCCAGGAGTTTCCACGGTGACCTCATAGTTGAGAAGTCCTTTCTCCGCTGTTCCCACAAGGGCCATGGACAACCCCTGGCTTGAAACCAAGCTCTGGCCTCCTTCGTCAATTAAGGCATAGAGTCCGTTTTCCCCATACCTTTGTCTAAGAAAATTTGCAATATAACTGGCACCCCGATTTCCTCCGATTTCCTCGTCGAAGCCAAAAGCCAAGACTATAGTTCTCTTTGGTTTTAAACCATCATGATGGAGCTGCTCCAAAACCTCTAGCAAAGCCACAACAAGGTTCTTGTAGTCAGCCAGCCCCCGGCCCCATATAATGTCACCATCATAAACGCCATCAAAAGGTGGATGAGTCCATTGATCGATGGTCGCTTCTTGGATGGGGACAACATCCTGGTGGGCACTCAACACAATGGGTTTTAAAGACGAATCCGACCCGGTCCATGTGAGAAGTAAGCCCCAGCTATTGACTTTTTCAACTTGACAGAACTCACATGCCTTTGGAAACGTCTTCTCCAAGTATTGATGAAAAGGCTCGAACTTCGCTCTCCAATACTCCGGATCCTCTTCAACAAGCGGTGCATCGTCGCCCACATCGGTACGGATCCTGATTGCTCCCGAGAGTTTGGCCGCAGATTGCTTTCTGAACGATTCCCCAAAAACAATCTCTAAAACAGACGAGTTGTCTGCGTTGTAACTCTTGGGTCGTACATAGTCTGCCACACTACAAGTGTGAGTCTGAACAGATGTTGGAACAAGTTGCGAGTGGAATTGGCTGCAATATAGATAGACCACAAGTATGACTGCAGCGAGAGCACACAATAGGTTGTGTGGCCAGCGAGATGTTATGTGTGAACGGTCTTTTCTCATTGTTTGAAGGACGCTGGATACTTCAGCTGGTGGGGATCTTTGGGCTGCGGAATCTCCAGGCTGCGAGTGGTTTATCTCTACGTTGTATGCAAATACTGCATGCAGAGCGGGAACCAGAGGGGTATGGAGATATGTACTCCACAAGGCAACTTTTTTGATTATTTAAAGTACCATAGTGTGAAGAAAGTAAGTGGAAATATTATGTGTAAGTTTCATGGAAGTAGGTTGAGAATTCGATTTTTAAGGTGTTTCCAAAGTATTCCAGAAGTTGTGGATGACGCAATTTTGATGTGATGAATGCGAAAAAGTGGTAGACTATAAATGATCCCCCATATCAAATGCCTAAAAGAACCAAAGAATTGTAACATTGGAAATTTTATTTAACCACTCATTTTCTTCTAATTAAAACAAATCTCTTAAATGAAAACACGTTTTCTTAATTCATGAAAATTTTCTTAGCACTTTTAAATTGACACATATCATTCCTGCACACAAGACACGGCCAAGAGATGAAGAGGGCGCCCCCCAAATATCCCGAGTGTTCCTCTTTCCCACCCCAACTTATGTCGAACTCCTCTGCATTTTTGACGGGTGCTGCCCGCCCTCTTATCGTTGAACAAACTGAAATCCCAACCCCAAGCAGTGATGAGGTCATCATCAAGAATTCTGCTGTGGCCTTCAATCCATTCGACTCTTTGGTTCAAAAGACAGGCTTTCTCATCCAGAAGTACCCCTTAGTGATTGGGCATGATGCTGCAGGAACTGTGGTGGCCAAAGGAGACAATGTCCAGGATTTCAACGTTGGTGACCGTGTCCTAGCACTAGCTGAAGGTTTGTTTTCTCCAGATGCTAAGAATGGTGCCTTCCAAGTCTACTTTGCTGCCAAGGCCGTCACCACCACCCACATTCCTGAAAAACTCTCGTTTGTCAATGCTTCTGTCTTCCCCTTGTGTATTCTCACTGCAGCAGCTGGTCTTTTTCACTCCGATCACCTTAATCTTGAACTCCCGGAGGTGTCTGCCCCTCAGCCCAAGAACAAACTGGTACTTATTTGGGGTGGTGCCTCCGGTGTAGGTGCCAATGCTATTCAACTTGCCGTTGCTTCTGGATACACCGTCTTCGCTACATGCTCCCAGGCAAATGCAGACTACGTGACCAGTTTGGGTGCTGGGCATGTCTTTGATTACCGCAGTGAATCCATCGTGGAAGACATTCTGTCCTTCGTTGAGTCTGACAAGAATGAATTCCAAGGCATCTTCATTGCTGCCGCTTCTGGAAACTCTTTCAATGATGCTGCTTCCGCCTTGAAGAAACTAAGCAAGCCTGCAAAGCTTGCAAGTGCTGCTGTGTACCCTCAAGACTTCAGTCCTGGAATCCAGTTTTCTTGGACCGACCTCGGGGTTGGTAATCTTCCAGAAGAAATGACCAAAATAGCACGAGGCATTTTTGGTGTGTTTTTGCCACGGGCCTTGGAAGCAGGCACATACGCCGTGGCACCTCCTCCTCAGGTAATAGGCGAGGGCATTTCGTCAATTCAAGATGCTCTTGATACTATGGCAAAGGGTGTTTCTGCCAAGAAACTAGTGATTAAAGTTTGATGCGCTTGAAGTACTATATCGTCTATATGTGCTTATTATGCCCTTTTAGAGAAGTTTTGTTCGAAACACCGCGATACAGTTAACTCATAAACTGTGTCATACCGGAATCTCCATCATAAACAGTATACTTTGCTGTTAGCTTATTTTGGTATTCATGCCACAGCTATCTATTTTCTAGGGAATTGTGAAGACCATTTTATGAGATGGGAAGGCCGCGCACTTTGCAAGATATGAATAGGAATACTTTTGCCAGTTGCACATTCAAAAGACACATTCAGAAGATTCTTTTTTAGGAAATCTTATAGAAATTTTTATAGAAGGAACAGTTTATTCACGACCAGAGAGCAGTTCAAGCTTAGACATTGAACACATCTTTAGTCGATGCCAATGTAAACTCCAGTAAGCAGTAAGCAGCTACCACGTAAATCCATCTTCAATTGAATAAGGCCACTCACTACTTTCTCCACTTCAAGACCAAGTAGGTACCAAAGCGTAAAAGAAACGTGAGCAAGATCATAATGCCTATCCACAACCCATTGTCAGGTTTTCCATAGCCAAGCAGCTTCAAAACAGCAGCTCCATCAATCTGACATTGGCCCTCCAAAGCTGACGTGTACATGCAGTGACATCCCTCTCCACAGGCATAAACCGTGTTCTTAAACTGATTGAACATCATGCCTTGGAACGCATACCGTTGGTAATCGATCCAATAGAAAGTATAGTACCAGAAGTCGTTCAAGGCCGAAGCAGACACCAAGAAGCCCCCAACGGCCATCCAGAGACCATTGGCAAAAGCAATCAAGGCCAAAGCAACAACAAAGACCGGGAAAATAGTAGCAATCAAAATGGTCAAAGACTCGGCTGCCAACAAATTGAGAAACAAGTAAAGCACATACATGAAAAACGAATGGGCCGAAAGCTTGAAGTGGCACATGAAATAAGTGACGATGGAGAAGAGCATCACAATGGCAAACAAGAACGGCACCCCAATGAGGAAATTGGCCACCAAGAACGAAAAGGGACCATACAAGCCGTTGGAAGAATCCTTCCGAAACGAGTGGTAATCCTCCAAGTATGCAGGAATGTAGGCTACGGACATGAACGACATGAAAGCACCCGAGAAGAAAATGGCATTGGTGAAGAGCTGGATGTTTTCCTGCGTATAGGATAGCCGTAACCAGACCGTTCCCATTAAAATGGCCAAGCAAAAGTACATGCCCAAGCGAACATAGTACGCCAAGTAGTCCCGTCTAGCCTTGATGAAGCCGCGTTTGAGTAGGTGGAGGATCTTGGCTCTCCCAACTGCTGCCAGCACGTGACTTTCGCAGTCAATCGGACCGCTGCTCTTCTCGGAATGTGTGTCTATAGGGTGTAAGCTTTTCTCGTGGAAATCGACAAGGAAATCCACCAACCCATATTTCGTGCAGTCCAGCTCAAAGTCCGTATTGGTCAAGTCCAAAATATACTCTGCAGGGTTATAATGGTTTGGAATCGGGTATCCGGCGCGTGCAAAGTGGTCCTGTACAGCCGACCGAGGGCCACAGTAGACGGTCCGACCACTCGATAAAAACGACACATTATCAAAGAGATCAAACGTCAGGGTTGAGGGCTGGTGGATGGAGGAAATCACCACGACATTCTCTGCCTCGGCAAATTTCTTCAACGTTTGGATCACCTCAAAAGATGCCTTAGCGTCCAAGCCCGATGTAGGTTCATCCAAGAACAAAACGCGCGGCCGCGTCACCACCTGGCTTGCCACGGAGAGCCGTCTTTTTTGGCCTCCGGAAAGTCCTTTTTGGAGCGGTGTTCCGACAATGGTGTTTTTTTGCTTGGTGAGGCCAAAAAAATTGACTGTTCTATCTACGACGTCGGAGGTGTGTTCTTTTGTCTCGGGTGTTTCTGACATCTTCGCACAGAACATCACGCTCTCTTTCACAGTGAGACACCCCAACAAGTGGTCCTCTTGCTCCACGAACCTGGAGAATTGGCGGAGAAGCTGCTTGGTCACGGGAACTCCTTCGAATGAAACGTTGGCAGAAATGTTGAATTTGCCGAGGTTTTGCATCCGTTGCGCCAATACTGAGAGGAGGGTGGTTTTGCCCGAGCCTGACGGTCCCATGAGCGCAGTCACAGTTCCTGGATGGGCGGAGCCACTCACATTGTCAAGCAAAAAGGTTTTTCCGGCATTCACAGAGACTTCGCTCCAGAAAAATGAGCCAGAAACAGAGGATTTGGGAGATTGGGACATGGATTTAAGAGATTGGGAGATGATTTTTAGTGTGTTTTCGAAAAAGGAAATTTTTCGGCGGCCGTGGCTTTTATAGTGCGAAAGTCTTTTATCGGGTCATCGGCCCGCGCCGGTTACCTTCCTAATTGGGCAACTTTTTTCGAGCTCGCCCGATCGCCAATCAAACCCGACCACAGAACGCCACCCAACAATGCTCTCAAGGTATAATTTAAGTCACTGAAGTTATGACGATCTACATTTTTTTTTTTTTTTGTGAAATAGTTTTTATTGCACTAAACTTTGCATGTGCCACTTCTCAGGGTTTCACCACACTTCTGTTGATAGTGTTGGGGCTCGGCCTTACGATAAGAAATTCAATAGGAAGAAAAAAAATTGCTCACGCATAGCGCTTTTCATCATCGTTCCTACATGTTTACAGGCTTGATAAATAACGTGTATTCGAGTGCCAGTGTTTTGAACGCGACTCACACCTAGATCTGCATCTCGCCAATGGCTCCATTTCTGTCGAAGAAGGACCTGTCGCGGATGTAAGGGTCCAAGCCAATGTAGTTTTGAGCCAACTCGGTGCCCAACTGGATCTTGTTGTTCAAGAACTTGGTGGAATCTTCCTTGGTCTTGGCACCGATCCATGCAATGGTTGTATCGATGAAGTGCATTGACAACTGTTCCCTTTCAGCAACAAGTTTCTTGTAAGTGTCATCCTTTTCCTTTTTGCCGCTGTTGCTTGGAGTGGGGGGAACGTACTTGGGCTTGAAGTCGTCCAAGCCTCCCAAGTCCTTTGGAATGTGCTTTTTGTCAATAAACTGCTCCAAGTCGGATGCGTTCTTGGTGAAGTGGATCTTGGATGCCACCACTGGGTCCAACCAGCCCTTGATGATCTTCCAAACCGCATTGAAAATCCATGGGGCCTTGTGGATCCAGATGGCGGTGAGACTCTCGGGATAGTTGGCCTCGAACGACTTGGCCAAGAACTTGACTGCATTCAAGTCGGCGTTTTTCAACGAAAACCCAGTCATGTCGAACAAGATGTTGGCACCGTCATTGCCGTTGGTGTAGTCACTGAAGGTCATCTTAGTCCACTCGATAATGAGACAGATCAATCTCTCAAAGTCCTTTTCTGGACAGTCACTACCAAAGTGCTGCTTCACCCGGATCACACAAATAGCACCCGAGGTTTTGTCGACACCACGGATGTATGCCTTACCCATCTCCAAAGCCTTGATGATTTCCGGGTATTTTTTCGAATTGTAGATGGCAGTGTCACCTTCGCTGACCCACTTGTTCACTGGGTGCGAGTCTATCTTCCACTCCAAGCAGCTTGCTGCCATTCCAACAGCAGGACCCACCTTGAATTTTCTGGCACGCAAGAAACGGAGAAGGTCATTGTCGGGGGAGATTTGTCTAATGGAGCTCCAGAAACATTGGTGGAGAAGAGCCGTGTTATGCTTTTCAAGATGCCCGTATGACTCTTTGGACTGCGCTTTCACGCTTTCGTCGTAGATTCCCTCGAGATAGTCGGCTTTGCCGTTCAACTTGGCGTAGGTGGTCTTTGTTCTGTCGGACACGGATGCGCCGGATTGAAGAAATGAAGTTTTGGAGACCTTGGGAAGGGCATTGATGGGTTCGGAGGCCACGAAAGTGGCATCGTTTTCGATGTCGCTGAAGGCCATCGAGTCCAAATTGTAGCCCCACTGCTTCAAGAGTGCAGCCCAAGCCTGCTTGGTGGCAATCTCGGAGTCCTCGGTAAGGGACCAGATTCTGTTGGGTTTGACGGTCATTTTAGCGAACGGATGCAATCCAGGAATACAAAGAAGAAGTAGAGAATAATAAAAAAGAGTTTCCAGTCAACAGTCAAAACTCAGGTTGGAGTTGGAATGGACAGAAGTAATGAAAGGAAGCCAGGAATGCTGGACTATATATATATGGGAACCAACCCCCGCAAATGATTTGATATCATTCCAACGCTTGGAGTGCGTTCTCCACATCGTGCATTTCACGTGTGCGCATTACGCAGTGGTCGTGCGCGGTGGATCCAGGGCCGGCACTGCCCAATCCAGAAGTTCGCAATCGAAATACCGCATTGACGTGTCTGCGCTTATGTGCTTTACGGATATAAGCTGTGGGGAACCCCTTGAGGTATATCTATATCTGTATACATTCTCCCTTGCACAGTGGTTCCAGCACTTGCGCCCTCCGTCGCTCCGGAGGCGCGTCTTATCGGGGGTTATACTTGGCAACTCCGGGTCGTGGGTTGGCGCACCCAAGGGTCTTTCCTCGCAGTGGCCTTGCTTTTTTTGTTATGATATGCTTAAGCGATGGGCCATGCGTGAAGATGCGAACTTTGTTCACCTCTGCTTGGTTGCTCCGTGCTTAATGCTCTGACACTGGCTCCTAAGACGACCCTGGAGAGAAGCCCCAGCTATGGCGGGGTACTAAGGTGATTTTGACGAGAGACAGATCGCCAAAATTTGATTTCTGATTTCTATTTTTTTTTTTTTGCTTTTGCTACGCTGTCAGGGCTATGATGGAGGGGTTGGGGGCTTACGTGCAGGCAAGCCTGTGAAAATCAAATGCGGAGTAACAGTACGTGCACCTAACAAGACTTCCTGTAAGATATTTTTTTAAAAAGAGTTTCCAACTGGAATTTCCATCCCCAAAACCAATCAGTTCCACTTTCTTATAGACAATATACTTGGGGATCTTGTATGCAAGGAATCTTGATGTGGGTGCAGAATCTCATATCTGTATATCTGTATACCTGTCGGTGCGGAAAGACCCAAAGGTTAAAATTTTGCCAATTCCAAGTCGTGCCAGTTCCAAGTCGTGCCAGTCGCGAAGGTCGTGCGAAGTATAGGCCCTGTGAAAGTATAGGCCCTCTGCATAGTACTAGTGTAGCATTTAGCACCTTAGCAGATAGTACTGCACTTCTATACTGAAGCACTAGGAATTTTATTTATACATAATATTAGCAGTATTGTATTATGACTATCCAGTAAGCATATACGCTACTCTATATCCCACACAAAACTCACACTAAACTCACACTCTACCTCACAGTATGCTCACAGTATGCTCACAGTATGCTTACAGTATGCTCACTATACTTCTGTCTTTCCACTCATAGCATACACTTAGCACACACACTGGTACGACTAACACTAGTGGGAAACTTCGGGTGAAAACCTGGAACTACAATAAGTAAGCATCATAGGTCAATCGACGAGCCAGAATATACGGATTTAAGATAGGAATGTTATTTTAAATTCAAGGAAAAAAAAAATAATTATATGTGAAATTGCAGAAGATGCTCATTGGTGATTTAAGTTATACACATATGTGGTAGCTTAAGCTTTACTCCAAAAGCCAGAAATGGTTGAAAAGAACATAGTGCACATTTTTTTTGGGGCACATTTTTTTGCATAGTACAGTGTTTTTCAAAACTATTCAAACCAGCGCGGCAAAATGGTTCAAACCAGCGCGGCAAAACGATTCAAACCACACTAGCAAAATTAAACAAACCAATAATTCAAAAAGTTT
>NKZK01000407.1:0-13729 GCA_002370145.1 [Candida] ipomoeae | reverse complement strand
ATACTTGAGAGAGTTATTGGAGGCCAATGTCATAACAATTCCAACTTACCAGAGAGTCTATGGAAACTCTCAACAGCAACAGTAGTCATAGTAACAGTAGTCATAGTAGTTAGTAGGGATGGTGGTTGGGCTGTCCTAGTATCAAGATAATAATTAGAGAGACTAGAAAAATATTAAGGGGTAGCGGTGTATCGTTTAATGTTGTAGTCGGTTGTAGTATACTGTTGTAGTGTACGGTTGTACTATACCGTCGTAGTCGGTTAGTCGGTTGTAGTCGGTTGTACAATACCGTTGTACTATACCGTTTTAGACGGTTGTACTGTACGGTTGTAGTATATTGTAGTGTATAGTTGTACTATACGGTTGTAGTGTATTGTTGTACTATACCGTTATATACGGATGTAGTGTGTTGTAGTGTATTGTACTATACTGCTGTACTATATTGTACTATACCGTTGTATACCGTTGTATACCGTTGTAGTGTACTGTTTAGCTGTGACTGTGCATGGGCACTGAGGAGTGGTATTAATTATTAAAGTCCTAAGTGGCCGAATAAACCCGATGAAATGAAAGCTTCCCAGATGCTCAGCAGTCGAAGAAGGTGCATGTGATATCTTTTTTCGTACACCCCACACACTTGGCCGTGCGGTCCATCACGCACTTGACCTTGCGCTTGCGACATGCCGCACACGAGCTTTTCCTCAAGCCGGCCTTGGTGGCCCCGGAACTCATGCCCACGCCGTCGCCCATCTTCTTGCCGATTTTGTGTGGCGACGTGCATCTCTTGTCGGCAATGGGCAGCATAAACCCGGACACCAGCACACTGCGCTTGCTCTGGAGAATGTCTTCTTTGGTGAACCCTTTGGAGAACACGCACGTGAGCTCCTTGCCTGCGCACGACATGCACGGCTTGAACTTGATTAGCTTCTGGTTGAAGAGTACCAACACCCACTTCAGGGCGAGTGGAACGGATGCCCCCGAAAGAAGCTGCGTTTTTTGCTCGGCGGTTAGCTCTGTATACTCGTCGACGGCGTCTGCACCCGTTTCACTGCCGTTCGGGCCGTTGGTGCCGTTCGGACGGAAACTGCAGCTCAACAAAATCACCTCTGCGTTGCACTTGACTTTCCGCGAACGGCACTTATCACAAGACGGTCCCAACCGTTGCCGCCGCTTCCTCTGGACATTGGCGTGCCGTTGCGGCATGCCGTTTTCGGCTCCATTACCCGTGGAGTATAACTCCTGAGCATACGGACGGGGCGACGAAAGAGGCAGCTCCAGCGACAGCGACAGCGACGTGAGCGACGGCGTCTTGCAGTCAACGGATTTATGTAGGTATGAGTTCAACAGCTGCAAGTTGTTTTCCGTCAAGTGGAAGCTGGTGATGGGTGGCAACGGCCTGTGGTCTTGTTTGATAGGGTTGAAGCGTGCATAGTGCGGGTTGAAATGGCTGACGGCCTTTTCGCCATTCAGCATGATAGAGTATGAAAGTAAATCGCTAGCCAACATGATTTAGAAAAGGAAGCAACAAAGGGGGTTTTAGAAAAATGAAGATTGGAAGGGATTTCGTTTAGTACGGGGACAAATATAGCCAGGAAATAATATGGGCAAAATAATATGGGGAAAATAGAATGGGAAAAATAATATGGGGAAAATATCTGGAGGGGAAATAAATGGAGGGGGTCGGAAATGGGAGGGGAAATAAAAAGGGCCCAGCACAAATTTGGAGAAGTGGAGGGATTATATAAGGGCAGCAGGGCAAGGTAGCTCAGATATCGGATATAAGTCACGAGGAAAGAAACTGTGGGGACGGAGGTAAGACAAGGTGTGGGGTATATAAAAACTGGACCAAAAAACCGGACCAGAAAACTGGGCCTCGGAAGAGCGCCTGCCTTTATACGGAGTTCCTCCGATATCGTTTGTATCATGCCCGAAATGAGAACATGCGTCTGGGGTACCACTGGCCAGATGGCGCTGCATGCAGGAATTGCCGATCGACAGCTACCTGAAAGGACTCCGAGCGCGACCACAAGCGCCGTGATGGCCGTGGGCCGCGCGAGTCTGGCGCATAAAGTAACCTCGGGTGACTTTCGATCCAAAAAAAAAACGCTACATGCAGGTCCCGTGCTCCAACATTAATCCGACTGGCGGTTTTCGCGGGTGTTTTCGGGTGCTCTCGGGTGCTCAAAAAAGCAAGGTTTTTTTCGCCATCCCCTTCCCCTTTCACGTGGCTTTGACGGTTCATCTTTCCGTGCATCTTGGCTGTACTCTCGTCAAAACGCCGCTTTCGTCTTCACCAAAGTACTACCACTTTGGGCAACTGAAGGCGACGGTGGCGGGCGCTGGGAAAACCGGTGGTGCTCCGGGAATTCTCGGACGTGCAATAGTGGCGGGGATGAAAACTTGTGTGCACGTCTTCCGTCGACCCGACCTCCATTCCCCTCCCGGATTATCTGTGCGCATGGGCTGTACACAGTGGATGACTCAAGTCCGAGCTCGCCCCGACCCTTTTGAGTCAGCCGCTCCTCCTGTACTTGTGAGAGGGCCTGAAGTGAAAGCCTGGGTTTTAAAACTTTCCCTTTTAGGTAATTTACGTTCCGGGGTACCGAAATAAACTCCGCTATGTTATGTTTGTTTAGGGTTTATTTTTGACTAGCGGGTCGGGGTTCTCCGCATGCTTAGGTCCGAGATAATAAGTCGCACGAGGAAAAAAAAAGTCTGATGCCTCGGGACGTTGGATAACGCCTCATTAAAATGCAAGAGGTGGAGTTAGCAGCACTTACTTTAAATTAGGTGATAAACCAAGGGAGTAAAAAATGGCCAAAGAGAGGGACTAGCTTGGACTAACAAGAAAAGAAAGAACCCATGCCGGGACTCGAACCCGGAATCTTTTGATTAGAAGTCAAATGCGCTAACCATTACGCCACACAGGCTTTGTTTTTCGGAAAATGCTTGTGGTTTTACACACTCTGCAAGATATTGTTTATTTATCCGAGGGTCTCACACCCCTTTTTAACCCATATCTATGGATCACCAACATCGTACTTGTTTCCAAAAGTCAATTGTGCTTTTGAACTGTTGATGATTTTAATTATGTTGAGATTCTTTGCAGTGTGGAGCCAATACTACATGGTGAAGTGATTAGTCTCATGGGTCCTATCTTCTCATGAACTATTCTTCGGTATAGTGACCAACACATCACCTCTATCCAATCCCAAAAATATTTGATAGTAAACAGAAACCGCAGTAAACATACTTCTGTTTATGTATCATTGAATAGTCCACGTTTGAGCTCAGATATGGTGGATTACAAAACGTAGGAACGTCAACCGACGTGTCAATCGCAAAATCAGAAATTTCACTACTCGTCACAGTGGCCGAGTGGTTAAGGCGACACCCTGCTATTCCGCAGCCCAGGTGTTGCGCATTGCGTGCGCAGGTTCGAATCCTGTCTGTGACGATATTTTTTTCGCCCCCCTCTCTTAGAGGCGTCGCGGGGTACCAGGGCCCGCGGAGAGCAAGGCCAAATGTCAACTGTATTTGACACCCTGTGCAGTCCCGAGAATGCCCGTCGCAAGACTCCTCGCCTACATTTCGGCGAAAGCACGGCTAACCGTTTACGAACGCCCATCTACGCTCATAACTCAATTCCACTACAACCCTATAAAGGTCTCTAGTGTACAAGACCAAACCCCACCCAAAACCCAACCCCCAATCCCACAATTTCTTCCAGCGAGCAACTTACCCCGTCCGCGGCCCGTGACTCACCTGCAGAAAGTCCAGGTCTAAAGCTAGAGAAGCACCGTGCGAGAAAATAACTTCACCCACGCAGCCCCAGATTGTTCTCGGACTTAGGCCACACTCAGGCACATTCAGGCACATTCAGGCATACAATTGGGCCCCTCTCCATCTTCGCCATCTCTTCCCCCTCTCTTATTTTTTCCTTGTTGCCAAGGCACACACTCTTTAAAGCGAGCGTCCGCGAAAACCAGAGCCAAAATTAGAGACAACCATGGACCCCACCAACGACCCCAACTTCACGCCGCCATCGAAAAACCTAGATTTCGAGCCGCCGGCCCACTCGTCCAAGATCCCCGTCAACATCCCCATAGAGCCGCTTGTGTTGGCGGATCTAGGCGAGAAGATGGATGCTCCCACGCCGCACCCGTCGACTTCGCACGGCCCCAGGCCCGAGAAAACTGAACATGCGTACCATTCCAAGATTCCCCGTAAGCACACGGAACTCACCAACTCGCTGAGCGACGATGACGATCCGGTGGCGGTCAGCCAGCCTGCCAAAACCATTCTTCCGCCCACCATCAAGGTGCGGCTGACGCAGATCGCCGACTTGGAGGAAATGCCCCATGGTATCCAGAGACAAGCGCAGGACTTGAAGGATTACCAGTTCCCCACCCACCGGTTGGCCACCAAGCTCACGGATGAGTCCAACCACCCGTTGGTGGTGGTGGCGTGCGGCTCGTTTTCACCAATCACGTATTTGCATCTCCGCATGTTTGAAATGGCGCTAGATACCATCAGTGAACAGACGAGGTTTGAAGTTATTGGGGGGTACTATTCTCCGGTGTCAGACAACTATAAAAAACAGGGTTTGGCGCCTTCGCACCACCGGGTGCGCATGTGTGAGCTAGCCTGTGAGAGAACATCGTCATGGCTTATGGTGGACTCGTGGGAGCTGTTGCAGCCAAAGTATACGCGGACGGCGTTGGTGTTGGACCACTTTAATGAGGAGATCAACGTGAAGCGCGGGGGTATTTTGACCAAATCGGGCGAGAAGCGTGGTGTCAAGATCATGCTTTTGGCCGGCGGAGACTTGATCGAGTCCATGGGAGAGCCGGATGTGTGGGCTGACCAGGACGTGCATCATATCTTGGGCAAGTACGGGTGCCTTATAGTGGAGCGTACCGGCGCCGACGTACGGAGCTTCTTGCTAAGCCACGATATCATGTATGAACACCGGCGAAACGTGCTTGTGATCAAGCAACTCATCTATAACGATATCTCGTCCACCAAGATCCGCTTGTTCATCCGGAGGGGGATGTCGGTGCAGTACTTGTTGCCCAATTCGGTCATCCGCTACATCCAGGAACATAAGCTCTATATCAACGAGACGGAGCCTGTCAAGCAGGTGTTGAACGATAAGGGTGATTGAGATATTAGTGACTGGAGTGGTCGTTGGTCGTTGGTCTAGATGTTACTCTAGATGTTGGTCTGGATGTTATTCTGTTACTCTGGATGTTACTCTGGATGTTACTCTGTGTTGATGTGAGACAAATGGTCATTGCAGTCCTCTTTACTTCTCCAAAAGATACTTTTTGATACATGACTAATGATTGACTAATCTAGTCTCTCCAGACCACCCACTTTGGACTGACTTTGGACTGACTTTGGACTGACTTTGGACTCACTTTAGACTGACTCTGGACTACCAATTGACTGGATTGAATACTCACGCTCGTATCTCCATCAGGCTCAATTGTCTCTTCTTTAAGACGTATCGGAGAGAAAATCCAGAATCTTGAGCCCAGAGGAAAATTAGACTGTTGCATATCACGAAGCAGGGCATGCCATCTGCGGGTGGTTCTTGAGACGTATCGAGAATATGAAACCCAGTCCGACTGCAAATACATTCATTCCAGGCCAATTGATGCTCTACTTCCTACAAACGAGTCTACAGTCTATCGTTTTAATTGGCCAATGCTCCCTGGTTTCCACTACCATTGAGCCTTAGAAACCCAATATACAAGACATGTTTCCTTCCAGTTGATCCACAATGGACACTACTGCTACTGTCTGCTTATTCTGCTACTGACCTTCCTACTGACTACTTACTGCTACTGACTATGGTCTACAGTTACTGGCTACTGCTACTGCTACTACTTACTGGTTCTTGGTTCCTGACTACCGACTACTACTTACTGGTTATTGTCTACTGGTTACTGTCTACTGGTTACTGACTATTGTCCATTGGTTACAGCCTACTAACTACTGTCTTCTGACTAATGTCCAGTGATTCCTGACTACTGATTACTGATTACTGACTATTGTCTACAGCATTGGTTCCTAGTTACTAAATATGGTCTACAATTACTGCTACTGACTACTAGTTACTGACTACTAGTTACTGGTTACTGTCTACTGGTTACTGCTACTGCTACTGCTACTGCTACTGTCTACTGACTAATATCTACCGACTAATATCTACTGTCTACTGGTTACTGTCTACTAGTTATTGTCTACTGGTTATTGTCTACTAGTTATTGTCTACTGCTACTGACTACTGCTACTGACTACTGTCTTCTGATTACTGGTTCCTGGTTCCTGAATACTGACTACTACTTACTGGATACTATCTACTGACTACTGCTACTCACTGGGAGATAGAGAGAACTGTGGGTAGTAACAAGAAACGGCAACTGACTGAATTAAAAAATATGACTATGAATAAGCAGTGTTCTGTGAAGGTTGGGTTGGGATGTTAAATAGCCTATGATTAAACCTAATGGAAAGTCTGCAAATATGCTCTAGAAAAGCCTAGGCACTAAGTACTGACTGAGTAAGCACTAAGTTCTGACTGAGTGAGACTGACGAGTAAGACTGACGAGTAAGTACAGACCTGATGGACTGATGGACTGATGGACTGAATGACTGATTAATGGCTAGTACCATCATTTACCGTGACCTCGGCCGTAGGGTTCATCTGCACCCACACACGCACCAAAGAGCGGTAGTTTCTCGGGAGCATGAGGTAGTTTTTCTTCATGGAGGTGGTATCGCGGAGCTGGAGCTCTTTCCCCTCCAATAAGTTCATGAAGAGCCGGACGTACTGGCCCTCCTGGCGAAACACCTTGTAGAAGTTGCCATAGATCTCGTCGAAGGTCAACGCCTTATTCTCCATGGTGTACCAATCGGAGCTGGCGTGTTTCCCAAGGAACTTGAAGTGCACACCACCCTGGAGTCGTTTCGAGTTCTTGAGCTTCAACAACACAACAAACAATGGGTAGAGGTTGAAGCAGAGAATGACCTTCTCGCCTAGCTTCAACACCGTGAGGATGGTGATGCGGGCTAGGAAAAACAACATGTAGAAAGCAAACGTCGTGGGCAAGAGGTAGAGTAAGAACATGAAGCAGAACGTGCCCAACAACAACTGGTCGATCCTGAACTGGGACTCTTCAATCAAGTCCACTCTGTTCCTCAAGATATTATACTTCTTTCCCCGGAACAACTGCATGAGCGACTTCAACATCTCCACCTGGCGATTGTAGATCTTGGTGGTGGCTATATTGAAGAAGTAGATGTGGAGGTTGAAGAACTTCAAGTAGTCGATGCAACTGGCAATGATGAACGACACTCCACACGAGCAGGTGATGCGGAACCAGTAGGCTAATACCCAGCAGAACCACGAGTCGCCTTCTAAGAGTCCGACAAAGTGATCCAAACATGTAGTCCACGTTTGAAACGTCCATATGAACATGGACTGCATGAAGCTGCCCAAGTCATTGTTGAGTTTGAACCCTGCAGGGTGATATAGCCCCACCCATTCAATAAGGTTCTCGAGTTTGGTGAATAAAACCGCTTTCAACACAATATTGTTGACCATGTGCAGCACTAGCGACCGGTTGCGGACCAATATATAGTAGCACACCTTGCCAAGGAGAACATCATTGAAGATCAACCACACCGAGTTGTATAGGTTGATGTAGTTGGAGTTGTTGATGTTCAAACGCTTGTTGACGGGTGGAGAATCGAGTTTCTTGCGGATCTCCTCGGAAACAACCCCAGTGTCATAGTAGCACATGAACTGGATGGGGAAGTACGTAAGCTGTCTCAAGCGAAGATCAAGTTGCTTGCACCACGCAGATGTTTTGATGGGCACGAAGCCATAGATATCGCTATTGAGCACGCCTATCACGGCAATCATGACCCGAGAGTAGTTTGCAATGGCTGCAACTAGGATGGAGTACCATGCGTGTTTCTGGAAGTTGAAGAATCTGCGGGCCCGCAGCTGGTACTTCGGTAGAAACACCGGTTTCTTGGACGTCAACCGGCCTCGGAGTTTCTGGCACTGGTTGATCTTGTCCAAGACCATGTCGCTATTGGTGGACATATCGCTATTGGTGGACAAGTCCAAAAGCTCGGGTTCGTCTTTGATCTGGTGACACCGTTCCATTTTATCAATGAGCAGGCGGTCGTGATGGTCTTTTCCCGTGCTCTGGAGGAAGATGGGCTTGACGGTGAAGTACTCTAGGTTTCGTAGGTTTGGCGGCGAAAAGAAGATGATGCTGAACTTGTCGTGGGGATGCAAGTGGTCGTCCGCGTATAAATACTGGGACTGATGGTCCATGCAGAAATTGATAGGGTCAAATTCAAGATTCACTCCATTTCTGGGGTTGACTCCATTTTCAGAATTCACTCCGTTTTCAGAATTCACATTGATTCCTGAATTTACATTGATTTCTGAGTGGCCATCCATATTGATTTGTCCAATCACCTTTAATTGTGGATCAACGTCCTCCAAATGCACACTAGAAGAAGCAGAAAAAGCAGGCTCCACAAGAACATCCACCACTACATAATGTTTCTGCATGTGAAACCCAACTAGCAGACATCGTGCACCGTTCGCCCGTCTGCACCTCTTGGGCACATCCGTAGGTATATATATATAGTAAAGCATCAGCTGATAAAACTATCCCGTCTCAAGTACTGTGAGCTATTGTTGAGGTTCTGGTAAAACAGCGTCCGGTCAAAGGCCAAGTGGTCGTCGACTTCGGGGGAAGGAGAAAAGGGCCTCTTGGAGGCACGTGACAAGCGGGGCAGGTTCTCTTGCGACAGAACCAAAAGCACCGAGTCGTGGTCGTCGTGAACGTCGTGGTCGTGGACGTCGTGGTCGTGGACGTCGTGGTCGTGGATGTCGTGGTCGTGGATGTCGTGGTGGTCGACTTCGTGGTTGTGGACGTATAAATCGTCTAGACACGTGACTCCAAACGCAAACGAGTGGGTCTTTACAAGGGGCGGCGCCTGGATCTCGGGAAGATGGTACCTGTGGAGAACGAGACGGTCGATCAAGACTACGGTAGCGTAGACGAAGCAGAACAGGGCCCCCAAGTATATGCAGAGCCTGGCTGTGGCGGAGAAAAAGGCCGGTTCTAATTGGTCACTTCCAAGATGGCAGAGGCTGGGAAAAAAGTGGTATGGAGGAGGCCTGCCTGCGGTTTGCATCTGGGGAATGCAGTGAGGTTTGGCGTGGTGATGATGGATGTTCGCAGTGGGTGCGCGACCTGGTATATACTTCTTTGGTATTATCACCAGTAGAATAATAGTAGAGACAGTAGAGACAGTAGAGGCATTGTATTTTTGCCTGTACTAGAGAGAAGCGTGTATAGTGTATATTGATGGATCCTGGATTGGACCCATCCATATACTTTCTTCACTTTAATGTATTTGGGATATTCCCATAGTTACTAAAGATGGTTAATAATGAGCCATGACACTGAAGTCTAGTCTTCCTAGTCTTCTGTCTAGTCTTCTGTTTAGTCTTCTGTCTAGTCCTGTCTAGTCTTCTGTCTAGCCTTCCACCTAGTCTTCTGTTTAGTCTTCTGTCTAGTCTTCTGTCTAGTCCTCCACCTCGTCCTCCGCCTCGGCTGCCGCCTCGGCTGCCTCGAGGAGGTTGATCACGTAGACTGACGTCAAGGCCATGACCACAAAAATTCCTATCACAAGCAAAAATGTGGCCTGTGGAAAGTGCCACTTGGAGATCGACGTCTTGTAGAGCGCCAAAAGAAGAAACGGCGACACCAACGAGAGGATGTTCTTGACCAACGCCAAACTTCCAAACACCTCTCCGATTTTCGACTCCGGGAAGAACTTGATCACCGACGAGTTGATCGCAGGTGTAGCGATGGACCCCAACGACGTGAATACCAAGCACGCCGTGAAGATGCCTCCGGTGGGTGCAAGGGCCAAGCACATCAAGCCGACGATTTCAAAGATGTAGGCAATGAAAATGCTCCAGAAATCCACGCGGTCGAGTCTCTTCTTGTTCACTTCGAAACCACAGAACTTCTGCAAGATATTGACGTTGATCAAGGGGGTCAACACTATCAAGGTGAATGCTCGAGACGAACACGACACTGTCATAAGATACCCGATATTATGAGCCGTCCAACCAAACCGGTATATGCCGTAGAGAACAAACACTTCTCCCAAAGGCATAGCAACACTCGAAAGAAGACACTCCATAATCACCAAAAGAAACACCGCTCTTCTGCTTTCTTTGATGGTACCATGTCTCAGGCTATGCACGCTATCTTTTGGGTAGAAAATCAAACGAACCGGACGCAAGAAATTGAATCTCTTAAGCATGATGGACCATCTGGATTGGGGCTCATTCACCCGCAACGACGTACACAGCAGAGAGTGGGAGAGTGTCCGAGACATACGGCGGGCCAGCTGGCTTCTGGACTCGGGAAGAATAATGGCACTGAACAAAAGAAGCACGCAAAGAATCATGATTTCAAACCGCAAGGGGACAAACTCACTGGACAAGATGTTCCTCCCGTAATTGGTGGAGGGGTCCTTGGGCGACGTGGTGTTGACTCTTCCAAAGTACGAAAGCAAGGCATTGCCAGCCATTGGGCCCACCGACAATCCCACAAAGAAAAAGGCCATGTTGACCCCCAAATAGTAGCTTCTCTGCACGGCTTCGGAGATATCCGAGATGTAGCAGTTGGTGAGGGTCAACACGGTCATGGTTCCACCAAATAAGTTGCCAATTGCCTCAGAAGCCACAATAGCTCCAAACTGCAAGGAGTCGTAGTGGGACATGACGCGGAGGCGCAAGATCTTGCCCATGATCTGAAACCCAATCAAGAGTGAGATGAAGAGCTTGCGCCCATACTTATCGGAAAGGGGAGCTACAGTTCCCAGAGCAATCATGGTCGCAATGCCCGTAGCAATGGAAATGGCCTGCTGCAAACTCAGCATGAGCACTTGGGTTTCGGTTGGATCGCAGGAATTGTTTCCTGAACGTCCGGAGATGGAGTTGCACGCAAGCTTAAATTGGATCATCTGCTTGGTGCTCTCAGCAGCGGAAATGGCTAGCGTGAACAAGAAAATACACACGCCCACCATGAGAAACGACGGCCGGAAGAGCCAGTGGAGTGACTTGTGGCTGTGGCGTTGTTCCCTGAGCCACGACGCTTCTTCGTTCAAGTGGTCCTCGTCGTCCACCATGGCCAGGTAGGCGTTTTCGGCTGCATGTTCTAAGAAGGTGTCAGCATCATCGTTGATGGCCGAGTACTTGACAAACCGGGGGGAGTCTGTTTTATGGCCGGTGTGGTCCGTTTTGTGGACACTTTTTTGGTCCATTTTGTGCACGTTTTTGTGGTCCATTGAGTCAGGGGGGTGTGGCTCCAAAGGGTGGGCCTATAAATAAAGGTTGGTCAGCACAAGTCTTGGTTCAGGAGATTACGGGCTCCGTCTATAAATAACCAGAAATGAGGATGGGCGAAGAAAATTGCCAAGAACGGAAATGGACGAAGGAAATGGCCAGGTTCTGTTTTGGGGTGTTGGTGAGGTGAGGTGAGGTGAGGTTAAAGAAAATGAAGAAGGTGGTGGAGTGTGGAGGAGGTGGGGTGTGGAGGATTTATGTATGCTGCGCTGATGCGACTGATGCGACTGATAGCAGCACCTTGCTGCAGCGCCCTCTACGTCCGCGCATGCACTGATAAACTACCAATAGATCATACACCATAAGTCATACACCATAAATAAAGTATCATAGGAAATATCATATATAGGAAATAAAATATATAAGAAATACCTTAGATCATATATCATATATAAAAAATACCATATTTAAGAAATATCATATATCATAGGGCATAGGGCATAGGGCATGTTAGATCCACCAGGCAGGGACTACCCATAGAGGTATTATGAAGCCTACGTTGTCTGATCCTAGCAATGGCATCCCATAACGCTCCTCCTCTACCATTATTGTACGAGGTACCCGCTTGCACGTAGAAACGACCGGAGGACCAGGAGACCCCGATGTCAACTACTCAAGCAGTCCTATTTCCTCCTTTGAGGAATCATCAACCAACAAAGATAACTTAGTACATGAACGTTACACAAGATTTAACCTCATACATCATAAATTATATATCATAAATCATACATAAGAAAAATCTCAAATCATATATAGGGCATATCATAGGTAAGGTATAATCATAAAGTCATACTAGATTCTTGCTGTAACGATAAGTACTAAGTTATCTTTATTCGTTGGTGTTTTCTCAAAGGAAAAATCTGAGCTGCTCATAACTTTTTAAGAGAGGGAAGCCTGAGTAGAAGGCTGAGCAGAAGGCCTTATACAATGGTCATTGTTAGTATCAGACTGAGAGGCTTCATAATACCGTAATAGGTGAGCACTACCTATGGTGGATCTAACAATACCATAAATACAATATAATAAAAATCATACATAAGAAATACAATATAAGAATAACCATATATCATATATCATAGGGCATATCATAGGTAAGATAAGATATAATGTCATACTGATAATGATTGCAATATGTGTAGTTCATAAATTGGACCTTCCATATTATTGACACATTATTGACACATTATTGACATATTATTGAATAACTAGTCCGGGGTCGTCACACTGGCGAATTTTATTCACCTTAGAAATTTGTGCATCAAGAAGTGCAGATGGTGCAGATGGTTATACTTTTTTGGAGCCCCGTGTGGTGGATCTCTCTCCACATCCGCGTTGCTTCTAGTGTACCCTTCGATGTACTAATAGTGAGATAATGAGGCACTGATAGCGCACGCTGCAGCACGCAAGTCACCGGAGCCAAACCACTGGTCAAACCACTGCATTACATTAGTATATAGGGCAACATTAGTATATAGGACTAAATTACACTATCACTATACAATAGTATACAGGACTATTACTTACTATTGCAGGACTATAGACAGGGATTGTATTTTGATGCCGTGCGGGGCCAGGGCTCTGGGTGTCTCAGATCCGCATACGCACGGAAAGCGCCACGGACAGAATTGAGCACACGGAATTCCACCTCCTGACCATCCCTGTCCATGAGTACATGACTATTTTTCTGAGTCTAATTTCATCTAATTTTGTCTAATTTTGTTTAATTTTTGTCTCAACCTTTTGTCTAACTGTCTAATTTTTTGTCTAATCATTGTCTGTCTAATTACTAAAATGCTTAGTACTGAATGTCTTCTAATTTCTTCACTCTAATTAAAAGCTTAGTTCTGACTGTCTTCTAATGTCTTTTGTCTTCTAATAAGAACAATTGCAGCCAGCTTATGTCATAGATTACAGTCATGAACAGCCATAAATACACCCAAAATACATACTCAGAATACATACCCAAAATACACCCAAATACATAATTACAGTCAAGCCACCATTCCAATTTTAGCTACAGTGAATGGCTTTGTTCTGAGTCTGAAGATGATCTCTGATGTGCCTTTCGACAGACCTAATGGAACAGCGACCAAAGTACAGAAACGGAGACAGAGGAGTCAGTAGTCATAGCGTAGAATTGTAGATGGAGTCAGTAGTATAGATGAAGTATAGAGTAGTATAAAGAGTATAGAGTACTATAGAGTACTATAGAGTACTATAGAGTACTATAGAGTACTATAGAGTACTATAGAGTACTATAGAGTA
>NKZK01000406.1:0-13116 GCA_002370145.1 [Candida] ipomoeae | reverse complement strand
TACAGAGTAATACAGAGTAATACAGAGTAATACAGAGTAATACAGAGTAATACAGAGTAATACAGAGTAATACAGAGTACAGTTGATACCAAAAAGCAGAAGATCACAAAATGAAATGAAGTTAGAAAGGTGAAAAAACAGAAGATCACAGAATAAATGAAGTCGAAAAGCTGCTCTAGAGGACTTTTTCAAGGTACAAATACTGGTAAAAAAAGGTTGAGAATCAGTAGACGAATATATGTTTCAGGATGTGCCAAGCCTGCATGTACAAAGAAAAAAAGACTGTATATAAACACCATAAGAAAACTTCAGAAAAAAGCAAATGATAAATCATCCAAAAATGAGTTGTCCATGAAGGAGTGGTCTATAAAAAGGCCCATGGAAGTTATCAACACACGGAGTCAAGGTACTACGTAGTGTGTTGTATGCAGGTCAGTGATATACTGTGTGCAGGACACTGACGGGTGAAAACTCTTCACCCGCCTTTGGTCTTGTAAGGTACAACTTACATATCCCTGTATAATAATATACTAAAACATAAGTTGAAAGAAGTGAAGTTATCTGGGGCACCTGCATATAAAAAAGTGCGTCTAACAGAAATGCGCCAATTCCTAATGTAGTTCCGAAACGGGCAACTATTTGAGCTTATCGTGGAATGTGCGCTAACGTCAGCCACAGTAAGGCGTTCTGGTGTATTTATGGTATATGCAGGTAAATTCCAGATAAACGGATTCAACTCAACCTAATCGAACAAATTCAGCTAATCACGTTCTCAGATAATTAACTGAAAGAGGCACCATTCTGCATATAGTCGGCCACGGCGAAAAAGGAACAATATGAATAATGCTTTTTCCAAAATCTTCCTGGCCTTAAATAGGTTTAAATCTATTTCAAATTAATATTACAATACTCTGAAGAATTTTTATTACGAGAATATTATGTGATTGTAGAGTTTCTAGACCCCGTGTAGAGAGCTTACATGCAGGTCGACCATCACCATTCCAAATTCTACAAAACTAGTTACTGTTTCATCAGAGTTTCACACAGAAATTTAATGTACAGATCTGTAGATACAGCTAAAGAGTGTATATAGGTCGATAAGAATGCATATAGATCTTATGTATATGAATTTATATGGATTGATGTGATAAGAATGTATATAGACATACCTGTGGGTGTGTACACATGTTATCGGGCCCGCGTTTTGATTCATTATCGTCGCTACAGATTGCTATCTGATATGCAGAGGTACATTATCTCGTCCATATACAGATGGACCGTGGTATATATGCCAGGCCGGATCTGGGATTCCGGAACTGAATATTGGTATTCAAGTACTTAATTTGGAGTTTCAATTACTCAATTTGGAGTTTCCATTACTCAATTTCATTGGACATTTGACTACTTTGGAAATTCATTCTTGGTGTTACTGGTACCTTTCTGATTCTTTAGTACCATCATAATTTACCATCATAATTGTTGTACCGTCATAATTGCACCATCATAATTATACCGTCGTAATTGTTGGTGACACTGAAACTTCTGGATCTGGTGATTTCCTGGTGTTATTTCTGGATTTCCTTTTTTGCATCTGATTTTGGTATCTGCTACTTTATTGTTGGGGGAGTTACGATTGAATTTCTGATATTTTGGTGGATCTGTACTTCTGACCTCATACATTATAGAGGTTTGGAAAAAGCGCATTAAGTGACTGTTAATTCGCCTACCAAGTGTGCACGTGTTCAGGTGGTAATATTTGATATTTTTGTTAATTCCCCTGACTTGGTTTTTCGGATACTTACGTTTTTTTTTGGAATCTCGTGGAATAGTCAAGTCAACTTTGATTGAAAATTCTAGATTTTCTAGATCATCTGATATTGGCTTAGTTGGTGGTTTCTATACTCGCATTCGTGATACAGGGTCTTCTGAAACTTCCGGTGTCTTGTGCTATACTGGTGTGCATTCTGTTCTTGACCTTCCGATACTCAAGACTCATCTTCAAGCATCTCGAATCCTCGGTGGAGCTTCAGGTTCTGATCTTCGGGTGAACTCGATACTTCTATTATCTCGGGATCTGGTACCTCTGTGATAATTCAGGTGAGCTTCTGGTGATATCCTGGTATCTCTATACACTGGCGAGCTTAAGGTGAGCTTCAGGTGTACTTCTGGAATCTTCTGTGATACTTCTGGCTTCTGAACTACCTGGCTTCTGAACTACCTGGAATTTCTAGTATCCTGAAACCTTTACTTCTGGCACTGGTGCTTTTGATTGGTGACTACTTCAGGTATTTTCAGATATACAGGATCTAGTTCTGGCTCTATTTCTGGATCTAGTTCTGGCTCTATTTCTGACACTGCTACTTCTGGATCGGGACTACTTGATACTTTGTGATATACTGAGCCTAAGGCATCTTCACGTTCAATACTGGTCTGCTGGTACTTCCACTTCCCTTTTTAGTACTCCACTTCTGATACTTATAACTCTCGTCTGAGGTCATGATTGAACCGATTCTTTTGCAAGACCAGCTCCTCGAGGCTGTGGCCTCCAACCCAAGATTCTACAACAATACACAGAATGTGCAGGCTCCACATATCGACCCCATACTCTCCAGCTCCGATAACGATCTTTTGGCGCAAATTGGATATAAGGCCGAGTTGAAGCGGCGCTTTTCACCCATCCAGGTGTTCGGAGTGGCCTTTTCCATTATGGGCTTGTTACCACTGATCACGTCCATTTTGGCTACGGCCTTATTGGCTGGTCCTGCAGGTGCCATATGGGGCTGGTTGATCTCGTCGCTTCTTGTGCTCAGTATAGGCGTTGCCATGAGTGAAAATGCTTCGTTTCAGCCCACTAGTGGAGGTCTCTACTATTGGACCAATTTCTATGCTCCAGCAAAGTACAAGTCGGTGATCCTGTATGTAGTGGGCAACACCAATTCCGTGGCCTTGATTGGAGCCTTGTGCTCGGTGGACTATGGTTTTGCAGGTGAAGTGTTGTCTGCAGTTGTGATAGCTAAGGATGGAGATTTTGTCATTACGCCTGCTAAAACATACGGTGTGTTCGTGGCTTGTGTGCTAGCTCATATTGCCATCACGTGCTTATCCTCCAAGTACTGCGCTTGGCTCCAAACCGCCAGTATAATCGTCAATGTGGGGCTCATTTGCTTATTTATCATAGCCTTGCCTATTGGAGCATCACGTGGTCACTTCCAAAAGGCATCGTGGGTTTTTGGCCTGTGGCAGAACCTTACAAATTACCCTATGGGGTGGAACCAGCTCTCGCAGGCGTGGCTCCCGGCCATCTGGACCATTGGAGCCTTTGATTCCTGCGTACACATGTCGGAGGAGTGCAGGAACGCTACAAGAACGATTCCCAAAGGTATAATCGGGTCTATTTCCGCATGTACGGTGTTGGGGTTTGTGATTCTCGTGGTGACGTTTTTCTGTGTGCAGGTTCCCGATATTTCTGGCCATCTTTTGGATTCCAAATTTGGAAATCCCATGGCTCAGATCATTTACGATGCCTTTGAGACTGTTCCGGGCCAGGGAAAGAAAATGGCACTTTTTTTTATGATCATGATTGCCATAGCCCAGTTTCTAATGGGCGCATCCATCCTCACGGCTATATCACGCCAGATCTTTGCCTTTGCACGAGACAATGGGTTACCGATGTCGTGGTGGATCAAGAAAGTGGACCAGAAGCTTTCAGTTCCGATCAATGCGGTGATTTTCGGGGGAGTGGCTGCCATAATCTTGGGACTTTTATGCCTAATTGGGACCACGGCTGCAAATGCCCTTTTCACACTCTACATTGCCGGAAACTACTTTGCGTGGGGGATGCCTACGTTTCTCCGCTTGCTCTATATGCAAGACAAGTTTGTTCCGGGCCATGTTTTCCTTGGTCATTTCTGGAGCAGGCTCAATGGCTGGGTGTCCACGGCTTTTATTGCATATACTATCGTGATGGTGATGTTCCCCACCAACAGGGCTCCTAACCGCGACGATATGAACTACACCTGTGTTATAACCACGGGTGTGTGGATCCTCTCCTTGGTCTACTACAGAGTTTATGCCCATAAACACTACCACGGACCAGCAAAAACCGTGGACGATGTGGAAGCTATCGATGGTGTTATCGATGGTGTACGGGTGCCCAGTAAAGAAGAGTCCCGTGAAACCATCAAAGAACTTGACCTGAAGCTGACTTAGAGAAAATAGAGTCAAATTAGAACTCAAGAAATCAGCAGTATTTCATTTCATTAATCTCATAAAACTAGAAACTCTGGATTAGGAGAATACCTAGGGTACCAGTCTTTCTGGAATCACTGGAGCCTTCGTGCTAAGTTTAGGTAAACAAGAGTAGCTACATAAAGTACCTTACGACTCCACATTTTGATATATTGGTAGAATGGCAATGGTGAATGTGAACAGCCCTTTTTATAGGGAGCACTCACCACTACTCAACCAATACCATGATAAACATACACCAAAAAAAAAATAATGCGATGTTCTAGATGGAGCGTGTCATTGAAAAGTCGTATCAATTGCAAGATTTCCGAAATTCCGAAATTCCGAAATTCCGAAATTCTATTGCTTTCATTCTTTCCGTTGATTTACTACTAACAACAATGCATTGGTGGTATCATTACTTGCTCAGTGCGCACATTGGCTCCAACAACTGACTGCCCATCCCAGAAACTGGAATTTAAAAAAAAATTGTGAGGCATAAAAATATCCCCTTATTCATCTTGGCACTATTTACATTGGCAATTACTTCTGGTCTTTTTAGAGTTTACTTCTTTCATTACTTTTTTATTGTGTTTATTTTTTTTATTTCTATTTCTGTTTTCTTTTTGCTTTTTGCCTTTTGCTTTTTCCTTTTTGACGATAGTGGATATTTGTGTGACCTTAAATTCTTAATGAGGGGTTGGGTTTATCATGTGGTGAATGTGAGATGGCAAGTTATGCGAGCTTTAAAATATGTGGATAACTTTGAAGTATGCTAATGCGCAGTTAAAAGACTCTTCTTTGGATAGTACGGTATCCGAGAATGGAGAGAATTGGGAATGTCAAGACAAATCGAAAAGGTGCATATGCAGTGACTCCATCTTTACCTTCTACAGTCTATAGTCTACAGTCTACAGTCTACAGTCTACAGTCTAATAACTACTGTGCACTGTGTACAGTCTAATCCCTACTGTGTACAGTCTACTTTCTAATGGACTCAATTACCTGGGTCTAATAAGATGGAAATCCGATGGTTGGTACAGTAGAGCTATGGCCAAGAAAACTCGTTGAATCTGACAATTAAGGGAATGGTGAAGGCCGAATCTCTACATATATAATGGAGAATTCGTCTTAATTTATTATTGAATAACTTAATCAAATATCAATTGCCTGAGGTACACCAAGATGCCTCCAAGAACCAGACCCACCAAAAGATCTCGTACTGATAATACTACAATGGAAACTGACAACTCTTGTACTCCGCTTCATGAAATATATTATACTGAGTGTTACTATAAAAAGAGGTAATGTACACTATACTGGCTATACTACACTACTATACTATATTGGTTAACTGACTGTACTATACTGACTACTGAATACTGACTACTGAATACTGACTACTGAATACTGACTACTGACACTGACACTGACACTGACCAATAGAATCTTTTAGATGTACTGAATACTGCACTCCTCTAGAGTTGCCTGTCTGGTTAAACACATCTCCTGAAGTGTTTACATATCTTGATGAGACTATGAGGACAGTGTCTTATAGTATGAACAGTCCACTGGATATTACCCCATGGTTAATCACAAGTTCTCCTGGTGTTGCAACTGTAGTTGCGGATCTGGGGTTAACAAATCTATAGGTTATGAGTCTGAACTGTAATTTTGAGCTATGAGTGAATTTGAACTCCAAACTCCAAAGTTACAGTATCTAGTATGTACCCATTACAGTATCTACTATAGAATCAGTATCTACTTGTTAGATTCTTTGTAAGAGTTCAGGTACTAAGTCGTCTTTATTCGTTAATGATTCCCTAGAGGAGGGAAACAGGCTACTTGAGTAGTTGACAGCGTGGTAGCCTGGTCAACCGGTCGTTGCTAAGTCCTGAACTGGAAATTCCGAGCTGTCCAATTAATTTATAACAAGACCTTTTTATTGAATCTTCCACATTATGATTTATACATTGTACCATAAGAATAAAACCTAATCTTTAAATTTTTATGATTATTTAATAATGAAAAACAAATGAAAATCTTAAAAACTAATGAAAATCCAATGAGAAATCAATAGATTAAGTATATATACATTTTACGCTTATATTTGGAATTGAACCAAAGTCAATGTATTAACGGTACATTACTCTACCATTAAGCTATATAAACTTACCTTAAGTATACCCCTTCGGGTGCCGTATATGAATATATATACAAAATTAGGATCTTAAGGATCTGAAGGATTTTGGTTTTTATATCATAAAATATATTGAGAGTATTTATAACCTAATAAAGGATATACTCACTAAATGAAAAGGATGTAATTGTATATAACCTCTTATTGAATTTGTCATTTTAGTTTGTTTATGGAGACGAGCATTTGGGCCGTAATGCATAAGTCAAAAACGGCTTTGAAACAGTCTTTGGCAATGAGCTTCAGGAGCTTCCAGAACAATACCAAAACCACAATATTCGTTCTAACACGCACGTGACTAAGGTATACCACAATGGCCTAAATGTTACAGTCCATACCACCAATGGAACCTTTCACGGCCGGTACGTGGTATGCACCATTCCTGCCAGCCTTCTCTGCATCAATGACCCTTTGGATCCCTGCTTCATTGAATGGAAACCTTCTTTGCCTGCGCATATCACCTCGATATACCCGGAATGTGAGTACGGGTCTCTCGAAAAGGTTGTGTTTGAATTTGAAGAGTGTTTCTGGCCACGTGACGTGCACCGTTTCTACGTGTTGGCCCTGGCTCTGGCTCAGGGCACTGATTCCTGGGCTCACCCAACGATAATCACCAATTACCAGGCCATGAGCAATGTTTCGTCTCTAGTGTTTCTCACGCAAAGCCCTCTTTCCAAGAACATTGAGGGCATGACCAAAGAGCAGGTGTCGAAAATGTGTTTCTAGTCCCAAAAAAATCTTTCCTAGACCTTTTATTACATGCTATTGGCTTATGCTAATGGGTTTTGGTGTCACGTGCATACAACACGTGCCACTGTCACGCGATATTCGCACACGTGACCTATAAACCTATCGCGAACTCAACAACAACCATCCCACCACATGTCTCCCAGTGTCGTCCCCATCCAGGGCGTGGCCCGTTTCGGCCTCGTCAACAACGAAGAGACGGCCCATGCGGCTCTTCATGCAGACCTTCATGGCGCAGGCCACTTGGGAATTTCGCCCCTAGACCGTATTCTCTTGTCGCTTCAATCGGGCATCGAATCGGAAATCGAGTATGCGCTCAGTACGCTTACGTTTTACTCGTGCAACGAGCCCAAACTCGTGGATTTCGCCACGTACCCCATTATTGGCACGGAGTTGATCGGGTACTTTGTGCGCCCGTACACCATGGGAGAGGGCAAAAACACCATCACCAACTCTCAAAGTAGCGAAAAAAACGCCTCCTCAAATGGCAGCAAGGATTTCGCGGGGGTGCTCTCCACCAGTGCGGAGGCGCTCCTCACGCTTCGCAACGCCGCGCAGGATTTGCATAACCAGCAATGGCTCAGTCAAGCACAGGGCCTCAGACGTCACTTGGCGCGCGTGCTCCAGTACTTGCAAGCGTGGTTCTACGACGGGTCCACGGCCAGACTGTACCTGATGGCCAAGTACAACGAGGTGTTTTACGAGGCGTTGGGTCACGTGTTGGAGATGCTTGAGCCGTTGACCAGTTTCTGGATTGAGAACAATCGCCACGACCCGTTGTTTGCGGCGTTGTTGGGGCTTTTGGAGCATACCAACGATAAGAGCCACTTGCTCAGTGTGATGAGAAGTTTGCACCATATGCTTTTTTTGGGCGGAGAAAATGCCGTTCTGTCCAGGAATCCCGATTCTCCCGATGTCAATAACTGTATTGATGCTATACAGGAACGTCACTTGCGGATTATCGTGCAGACCTTATTGGTCAGTGACGAGGAGTTGAACCTTGTAGCTTTGCAGTTCTTGAAGCAGTACGTTTCGTCCGAAGCTTTGAGGAGCAATTCGGGCTCCAGCGACTTGAGTTCCGTGGAACGGTCCCAGCTCCACCGTCTCCGCAAACTCGTGGAGGCTTCGGGCGACAAGAAGAACCTTCACATTCTTCTCAAGCAGTTGCCGCAGTTGATTGTGGATAAGTTGCCTCTTCTTGATCCGGGCAAGATCCAGCAAACGCCGTTGCCTCAGCTTGCAAAACGCTCGGCTTACAATGGCAATGTCCATGGAACCATCAAGTTGCCGCAGAAACTCTATGATATCATCATCAACTTCCCCGAGCCACTCCGGGCCACCACCTGGCTCCGGTGTTGCTACGAGCCATATACTATGGCTATCAAAAAGGAGTCTGAATCCGAAATGGCCGCTGGAGAGGTGACACAGATCTCGCTCTGGAAATCGTACGAGAACCAGTTCGACGTGATCTGGAAAGACCGCTCGGCCTCCGTGTACCCCAACCTCTTGCCGGCTGTGGACTTTATCAAAAACGTCAGTACGGCGTTCCCCAGCTCCGAGGCTATGGTGGTCAACATAGCGTCGAACCTGGGCCAGCCCGCACGCAAAAAGTTCATCATCAAGGGCATCCAGCCCCGCCAGTTCCCGGTGGGCATTGATGTGGGTAACTTCGAGGCCTTGCGCAAGTACAGCACGGCCAACGAGGAGAAGAGCGGGTCTGCGTCCAAGGTGGGCGACTTGGAGTTGGATGTGTTTGAAGAAGCCATGAAGAAGAACACTGCCACTATTTCTGCTGCTTCCGAGGCCTTGAAGGGCCCTTACGATACAACGGCCTCTTGGTACTCACCCATCAACGGCTTGAGCAAAGATCTCCTTGAAACGGTCATCAGCAGGCTTTTGCAGGAGGACACCGATGGCGAGTTCAAGAACGTGTTCCGCCAGTACAACAGCCTGTGGTTGCCTGATTTGGTGTATGCCAACCCAGGTTTGGTTGACGGGGGCTACATCGACGGCAAGTGGTTGCTGTACCTATTGTAAGAGTTTGAGTTGAGTGTGAGTTGAAGTTTAACTTGAAGTGTGAGTTGAAGTGAGTTGAAATGTGAGGTGAGGCGATTGACAGTTAAGCTTGACTGAACATACGTGAGGGAGTCACCTGGGTGCAAGGAAAATCATGTGAAAGTGATGACTGGTTTGCCAGTGCTGTGAATCAGCTACCAGTGTCAGTGAGTGTCAGAGTGTCAGCCCAGTGAGTGTCAGTTACCAGTTACCAGTGATTCTGCCAGTTACTGTGACTGTCAAATGCCTGATAATGAGTGTCAGTGAGTGTCAGAGTGACAATACCACTGTCAGTAAGTGTCAGTGACTATGACTCTCAGTGAATATGACTATTTTACAGGTGTCAGTGAGTGCTTCAGCGGTCAGGGCTCATGATGGTAAGCTGATGTGGGTGCAGAAATGAAGGAATTGTTAGAAAAAGTTAGTTTCTTGGAGTTAGTATAATGTATTATCCATTCTTAATAAACATAACACTCTCGCAACCATGAATACTAATTAGTCAGGTATCTGTATCCATCAGTATAGTTATATGGCATAGTGTATAGTATAGTATCAGTAGTACAATATCAGTATTAGACCTAGATAGTATTACCAAGGCCGTAGAATCAGAGTGTATATCATAGTGTATAATATTTCCTTATTTATTCTGCTACATGGTTACCAATTATTTTGGAGTGTGCTGGGAATATCTGGAATACTATGATCTTTTCAAGTATACTTTATCCTATTCTATAGTATGTAATTCTGTTCTAGTAAGACTATAGCCTTTTTTAGAAAGCCTTTTCTAGAATATTGTTAGATTCTTGTTACGTCAACCAACTCTGTTTATTCGCCGATGATTCCTCAAAAGGAGGAATCGGAACTGCTTATATTGCTTTTCAAAAGAAGGGAAGGCTGAGTAGAAGGTTGAGTAGAAGGCTAAGTAGAAGGTTGAGTAAAAGGCCTTATAAAATGGTCATTGTTAGGATCAGGCAGAGAGGCTTCATAATACCTCAAAAGATAGAGCACTACCTATGGTGGATCTAACAAATATAGCCTTTTCTAGAAAGCCTTACCTAGAAAGCTTTATCTAGAATATAACCCTATTATGTGCAATCATACTATTCTGTAATACTGTAATCGTATCCAAAATAAAAATACTTTTTAAACTATTTAAGACTGGTGTTGTTAGATCCACGATGGACAGGGCACTGCCTATAGAGGTATTATGAAGCCTACGCCGTCTGTTCCTAACAATGGCCATCAAAGACCCTTCACCTATGTAATACTTTGTACTACCACTATATGGTGAAAACACCTTTACTAAAGAATAGTATAGTATGACCATTTCAACGATACGTCTAGTGTCTAGTGTCTACTATGACTACTGTCTAGTGGTAGGGAGGTGGCTGGCCTGAGGAAGACTGTGAAGAGGTAGTTAAGAAGGGAAAGGCACGAATATTCACCGAGAGCCCCTAGTATTAGCCCATGTATGTGTTTCTTGACCAATGTTCACTTAAAACCTCTGCTCTGACATTAATTCAATTCTGATAAAGATGACTCAATCTTTTGCATTCAGAACCGTACTGCTCTACGACTGTTTAAACCGAGCTTCACTGAGTGACTAAAGTACAGAGTATAATCTAGTAGAGTAGGGTAGAGTAGGGTATAGTATAGTGAAGAAGAGTAGAGCAGAGTATATTATAGTATATTATAGTACATTATAGTATAGTATAATACAGTATAATACTAATATAAAGTACGGGGAGTAGTATGGTGTAGTAAGGTATAGTAAGGTATAGTAAGGTATAGTATGGTATAGTATGGAAGGGTATAGTATAGTATGGCATAGTATGGTATGGTATAGTATGGTATAGTGTAGTATGTAGACTATAATACGGTAGAATAAACTATATACAATTTTTAAATAATATAACGTTTATAGAAGAATAGAATAGATGGAGTATAGTATGATATGGTGGCATTCCGGTATTTGTGGTATAGTAAGTATTGTTTAGTACTATTGAGAATGTAACATGTATGATATCTTCGGTATAATGTAATATAATATAGTTTCATAGAGTGGTATGGTATAGTGTAGTAGTGTAGTGTATAGTGTAGTGTATAATATAGTATATAGTATAGTATAGCATGATGCAGTAGTGCAGTATAGTATGGTGGTCGTATAGCAGGCCTAGGTCACGTGCGCGCGAGATTCGATTTCCGCACTCAAAAAATCACCTCCGTCTCTTTCCACCGCATGTCGAAACTCCCCTTATCCGTGCGTATAACTGACGTCATCCACCGTGCAGCGGTCCTCGGCCTCTTTGGGGTCACCGTCGTGGGTTCAGGAAGCATCTTGTTCAATATCTACGCCAACTCCGACTACTCCCGCATGAACAAGCGGAAGTTGACCTTTGAGCAGCTGCAGCTGATGGAAACGGCCCACACCGACGAGTCAAATTAGCCTAGGATTTTGGGAGGTACTGGGAGATGAACCTAGTGAAGTTTTGAAACAACCGGGTGCAGTTTTGAAACAACCTGGTGCAATTTTGAAACAACTGGATGCAGTTAAAAACGTTCTGGTGCAGTTTTGAAACAACTGGGTGCAGTTTTAAACGTCCTGATGCAGTTTTGAAACAACTGGGTGCATTTTTGTGCAGTTTTAAACGTCCTGTTACAGCTCTGATAATCTGTTGGCTGATGGCCTTAATGTATATAGTGAATGAATACTGGTTTGAATATGTGTAGGTGAGATCTGGAGGTGCTAGTTTCGGTGTCTAGGTCACTCGGACATGAACATGAAGCTTGTTTACGAATATGTGGTTTCTGGGACTGGACTAGGTAGGGACTTGATACCTGATGATTTTCTTGAGTTTCCTGCATATAGCATCTTTCAATAGCTCACATCTGGAGTCAGCACCCACTAATATCATAATGACATTTCTAAAAAAGAAGGTTGCTCTGTATTACTGATTCATATAGTCGCTCCAGTATTTTTTTGAAGTTCGTTCTAAGGTCAGAGTATGCATATTCCAGTGTCAGTCCTGCATACATCGCTCTGGTGTTAAGTCTCTGATTTACACATAACATTTCTCCCGGGAATTATGAAATCCACCTATATATCAACCAAAACGTCTAGAGAAATTTGAGCCTTTTTTATATTTCATCTTATAAAGTAGGCTAGTCTATCACGGGTCGTGTGTGAACCATAAATGATGTACATCCGTATTTCTAGTTTTACCTCTATCTATTCAAGTTCTACTTCTATCCATCTCAATTTCTTCTGGCTTTATATCTGAGAGGCTCAACCTAAGATTCCGGGAAACTTAGATACCGGAGGGCCAACTCTTTAAAAAATCCCTACGCTCCCATATTAGTCTTTTTAATTTGGAGATATCTTTGCCAGATAAATGAGTCATAAATACAAAGAGATATGCATAGCTTCTTTGATGTATTTTAAAGAAAGACCGGTTTATTCAATTAGCTCCTCAAATTTCTCAAGTGTTCCCTTAATGGTCTAGCCCCAGATTAGTGGAGCTTGTTGCAAACCATAAAGAGATTTGTTGAGCTTTAGAACATAGGATGTTTTCTGGAACTTTCCGTTGAGACGAACAGTTACCATGTCCTACCTTTCTCATCTTATCTACCATATCCAACCATAAATTTTTCTCTCCAATCTTCTACTAACTCCTACTATCTTATGGTATCTTATGGTATCTTAAATCATCATGAATTGTCTTGTACTACCTTATTCTTTAATATCCTACTATATACTACCATACACTACTACATATGACCTGTTATTATCTAACGCTATCTAAGGTTTTGTTGTTATACTATGTTATACTATGTTATACTATGTTATACTATGTTATACTATGTTATACTATGTTATACTATGTTATACT
>NKZK01000405.1:0-10156 GCA_002370145.1 [Candida] ipomoeae | reverse complement strand
CGACATTATATTCTAGCAGATTCTGTCAACGAGTACCTAGCATGTACGGAGTCAAGGTACTTCGCAGATGCGTTGTATGTAGACTATTGAAACGTTATGTGCAGGTTGCTAGTGGGTGAAGAGTTTTCACCCACTTCGACACATCTCGCACTTTGGTCTTGTAAGGTACAACTTACATATGCCTGTATATTAATATATACTAAAACATAGGTTGAAAAGGGTACCTTTTTCATTGCAGACTTGGTTGACCTTTTTACATCACAAGCAGAATCCATATCACTTCCTACAGCGTGTGACTTACTGTTCCCCACCTTGAGTGTAAGTTTTCCAGGTATAAAACTCCTAGCACGGCTGCTTTTTCGAGCCAATAAAAGTTAAGAGGCGTTCGTTTTTTACAGCGAGCGAAACTTATTGTTTGTTAGTTGCAGTTGTTAACATCAATAATGCGTTTGATACGTCTGAAATTGACGCATTTGAAATTGACGCGTTTCAGAGACCAATCTTTAGGAACGAGTCAGTACTATTTTTGGCCTTCGCTCCATATCCTGTATAAAAACATTTTGGTGAATGCATCGATTAAATTTTCATAACTCCTATCGGAGAATAGGATAACTTGATCAAGCAATTAAAAAGTCACGCGAATTTTCGGCCATCGATTCATGTTCGGTATGTATCTGACTATAGTAAATTGTTTCAGAAGAGGAATGTCTATGTTTCGAACGGTGCGCATAACCATACTTCTTTTATTCATGCGAGAAGTCCCCCTTAATGTGATGGTTTACTAGTGTGAAGTCAATAACTATAAGTTCAAGAAAAAATGGTGTAGATCATAAGTTTTCAAGAATACCGATTACCTAAATGATTACGTATTTGAGGAGCTGAATCTTACAGCTGTGTTCGAGAATCTTTAGCAAAGTGCTGTAATCTCAGCAGTGCGACATTTCATGCGAGAAATTTTGTACACACTGTGGCGCTTTATCATCTACTAACGCATAAACTGGAGCGGTTATGTCATTGGTCCCCAATGACATCATAACTTCTATTCTTATCTGTATCTAAGCTATACTAAGAACTCTCATAATCACAATTTCGTCTCTTGTTCTGTTGCCTCTTATGTTACCACCAGCTCCTTTTTCGCGGGACGTCGTCCACTCTTCGTCTATTCTTGCATATCACTGTTTCATCTGTCTTGCTTACATGCAGTAACATGGAACATGCAGTACATCAGAGATGTACCGATTCCTAGTGTTCCAACACACACCGTGTTTCATAACGCGTCTGTAATCCTTTCATGATATATAAGGTATGGACTTTCTTCCTTTTTGATTTGAGCTATTAAAGAAAAGAAATATGATCTCAGCCCCTGTTTTTAATACACAGTCCGTCACCATTTCTTTCTATCAATACACCATCAGGGCTCACCAATACTTCTGAATAACTGTATGCTTCTATTGTTGACACCATGAGTTTTGTTTCCCAAAGATGAATAGAAATGCTGAATCTTCCTTGATTCCATAACGTAAAGGAATGCACTGAACATGTATACAGATGCGCTACACAAACAATGTGCTATCCCATTCTCATCATCTTTTGCCGCACCTAGTGTACAGCCTTACCGCGGTTCTTTAAGTGACGGCATGCTTCGACTAACAGGTTTTGCAAGGAAGAAGGCAAAAGAGTGGTTAGGGGCTCAATGACTTTGTCGCGATGTTGTTTGATAATACGGTACTTGATGAAAGCATTTTTCTTGAAATGTGTGCAATGAGTTGATGAAAACGCCACAATTTGAAATATAGATTTTGACCGTCGTGTTCGTTTATTCTTTGAGTGAAGTCACTAATGGGGGGGAAAAATTCCTATAGAACATTACATAAATGCAGGCAATATGCAAGTATTAGTCCTTACATCTATTGTTAGGAAGACAATGCTGCAAATTCGGACTCTATGGTCATATAAAAATTGGCCATCTTCCATTTTCTAAGGTCATCCCAAATCACCATGAAATCCATAAAGTTGATATTAATCTTATTTTTCGCCGTCACTATATGTGCAAAATCCGTCAAACCCATGGTATTTTTCGTTTTAATCGATGGAGAATTTGTGCCCCTTTACGCTCGAAATACACGCTACAGTCGCAAGTATAACTTTATTGCGCTTTTTTATGGAAGTGATATATATGTCCCTGAAGAGTTCACTTTCAAAAATAACTACGTTACGACGAGACAAAGGAACTCCCGGCGGTACGTTGGATTTCACTCTGATGCATTAGTCTTCGGCCCCTCTATCAAGAAGGTTAAGTTTATTTTGGATACTGAAATGCGGGTAATGAATCATCAATTCTATTCCTGCAGAAACCACTACACCTATGACCAGATTATTGCTTACGACCCGGCAAATCGCTCTTGTTTCCCGGTCAATATCTACCTCTTGCCTTATGACAGAAAAACTAAATCTCCCGTGTCTCCTGTCCCTAGAGCTAGCAAGTATATATCCGTCGACGACAACGCTACTGTGCCAATCAAAGGTCAAGGAAATGTGCCCAATCACGATGAAGGCAATGGGCCAAAACAAAATAAAGGTGATATTCCAAATGAGGATAAACACGATGTTCCAAAACAGGATGAGAGAAATGTGCCAATCAAAGGTCAAGGCGATGTTCCAAAACAAGATGAGAGAAATGTGCCCAATTCAATTCTTGGAAATGTGCCAAATGAAGATGAGAGAAATGTGCCAATCAAAGGTCAAGGCGATGTTTCAAAACAAGATGAGAGAAATGTGCCAAATGAAGATCAAGGCGATGCTCCGAAACAGAATGAAGGCGATGTTTTAGATGACGATGAAGGCGGTGATCCAGAAGAAGATGACGGAAATGTGTCCAATCCAAATGCTGGACATATGCCAAAGGACGATCCACGCAAAGTTCCAAATCACATTGAAGGTAATGAGCCAAATGGAGATAAAGGTAATGTTTTAGATGACGGCGAAGGTGATGATCCAGAAGAACACGAAGGCGATTTTTTAAAAGAAGATGAAAGAAATCTGCCCAATCCAGATGCTAAACATGTGCCAAAGGAACACGAAGGTGATGTTGCAGAAGAGGGTGAAGGCAATGTTCCAAAGAAGGATGAAGGAAATGTACCTCATACAAAAGCCCCAAATGTTCCAAACAAAGATGAAGAGAATAGACCTAATATCAATGCAGGGAAAATACCAATCGAAGATGAAGGTGAGGTTTCAGAAGAAGATGAAGGAAAGGTGCCCAATTTTAATGACGGACATGTGCCAAATGAAGATGAAGGCACTGTGCCCAAATTTAATGACGGAAATGTTCCAAGCGAAGATGAAGGCACTGTGCCAAACAAAAATGAAGGACATGTACCTATGATAAATGCACCAACTGCGCCTGAGGTAGCTGAAAACATTATGCCTAAAGACGATGGAGAACATGTGCGGGATAGAGATGAGGAAGATATGGCTAAGGGAGATGAAGAAAATATTCCTGAACATTTACAAAATACACATCAGCGTATAGATGGTGGATTGATGAAGTCCTCATCTGTATCTCCGATGAATGTCTCCGTGACTTCAAGCAATATTACTACCGTTTCTTCTGGTATTGCCTCTGAAACTGAGCTAATGGCCTCTGAAACTGACTTCGTTGTGTCCACACCACTTGATTTGAAGTTAAGCAATCCCGAGTCTTCCATTTTGAATAAATCAGGAAATTCTAGATCTCCCTCCTTCAGCCTATCTGGAACTCCCGCATCTTTTTTCTCAAGTATACATGATACGACTGACGACCTGTCCACAGATTCTGTTCAGTACAAAGGTGACGCCAACTTTGACTTATTGAAGACAGGAGAGCGCTACTCTAAAGGCCATGCAGAGACTGTGAAGATAGGAGACTACGCTCTGGATAGTTTTGCCAAGTTCCGCTCCACGCCTAAAAGCCTCGGTGACACCGCGAAGGTGGAAGACTCGGCTCGAAATCCAAGCAAGGCAATTTCTTTAAAGCCAAATGAAACACATCCAAGCAATGTACCATACGTTAATGCCGGATCCAAGAATTACATTGGTGCGTATGTTCTCGTCTTCGTTTCTTTGTTGTTTTAGTCACGTGACTTCTTTCGATCCAGATTGTTTTTTATACTTTTTGTTGGAACATGAGGAACCAGTATATATCTATGTTTGTCAATAATACCTAGCACGTACGGAGTCAAAGTACTTCGTAGATGTGTTGTATGCAAACCGGTGACGTGTTGAGAAACAGGAGCCGCGGGTGGCAACTCGCTGCTCTTTGGGACCACAGTCACTCACGTGACTGTGGTCGTGTAAAGGCCCACGCCAATATAAAAGAACAAGCTCCCGCTATTTTACAAAAGTACCGAAATATTTATCAACTGAGAGAGAACATACCAAGATGTCTCCCGATATCAGACCCACCAACATTCATTAGTGTAGAGGTACTGATGTTTACTAAGGACTTGGATTGATTCTTTACAGATCTCAATGGTGTTTATGTGCAGTACCACGTAAAAAAAAGTAATGCATTTGTTCAGTCTGATTTTCTTTCAAGTACTTTTTTGAAGAAAAGCATTTCTTTTACTCTAGAATAACTCTTTTTTGTAAAAAGGGAAGTTTCGATTTTTGGTGGGTCTTTGAATTAATTCTAATTTTTTGTTGCACAAGGTGTATTTGAGAATAGCGTGAAAAAACTGAATCCACTCACGCTACCAAACACTTCCCAGATCTTCACAATTGATAACGTACTTTCTCTAGCAGGCTGGCCTGAGTGTCTAATAAACAGGTTTTATAGACATTAGGTTCCCTATAGCCCGTAAAGTCCGGGTGACTAAACATACAAAAAACTTCGCCAAGGTTTTGCAGGATCGGGGTTGCATACCTAAGCATATACAGGAAGAGTGCATGGTACGCCCATTTTCGCAGCCAGCAATCCTCTTCAAATTGAGATATAAAAGCCTTGAATTCGTTGACACACTTTAAAAATATTCTTGACTCACGTTACTTTACTTAGCAATAATGAGAATTCTCGGCCTTGGGGTTCATGACTTCTATAGAGGTAAGGAACTATTTCGGCGAGTTCTATAGCTATCTCCTATGGTTAGACTAAATGCTGTTAAAGAAGAGCCGACTAACTGAGCAAATTAAGCACAACAATCACTCAAGAGACTGTAGCAGCTGATAAGGCTTACTTCAGCTAAAGGGAAAAGCTAGAGCCATGTTTTAAGACTATCAATTGAAATGACAAGTGAGACATGTAAGACTGAGTACAAGATCTCCGCAATTTTGGTGTATCATAAAACATTCCAAGTCAATACTTACTTAAAGCACTTCAATTCCGGCTTTTGTGCCAAATGATATTTCTTTTATGTAAAAACATTGGTCAAAAATTGATAGTAGTTATATTATCTGCGTGTAGTTGCATACATACTCTTTAAATCATAAGTGACTGGAATTTACTAGCTATTCAAACTCTTCTATTTCCAAGTCTTACAGGAATAATCTCTCCATTTCGATTAGCACCTCAGCTCAAGGCAAAGGAGATACTTGTTTTTTGAAAACTCTCTTAAAAAGAAGAAACAGTAGCCGTATAATGTGAGGCGATCAACAAAGCCCATGCTGCTACATCATCAGGGATTGTATTACCCCTTCTTGAATATTCAAATAGATTTCAATCTCTCTTGGACAATTAACAATTGGGAAACAAAACTAAGCAAAATTAACAGATTAGAACTTACTGAATAAAAAAAAGTTGAATTTTCAATTGAAATTTATGTGTTAAAAAAAGCCCGATGTCCGAAGCTACTTTCTGAGTTTGGAAGCCTACAAGGTGGCACCACTTCAAAGTTTTGCAACTCACTTCCCACTCGGAGTGTCAGGTACAAATTATTGCCATTTCCGTAATGTGTAGGCGAGCTTTCAGTACCCTCAAAGAGCTAAAAATAGAAACTCTATCAGAAAGTCCATGTTAGAGTCGAGTGTATGCCTTACTTAGAAGCAGAATATGTGGGCACCCTTTCGGATTCACTTGAAGAGTCGATTCACTCTCATTCCGAATCCATGATAGGAGGAACGTCAACAGAATCGCTTGAAGCTGGTGAAATCATAAAAGGATCCGCTGTCAAGTCAAATAGGGAAATCATCTCTTCGTCGTCCTCTTCTGATGTCTGTTCCCCTTCGATCTCTCGCTTATGTCTCACAACTTCTGAAGGAGACATTAAGTAAAGATCCACTGCAAAACATTTCAAAATGTTTGAAGAGTAATTCTTACTCATCAATACGTATGGAATATTGGTGAGATGATAATGGCACAAGTGGGGAGCAAAATCTCTGTTCACAACCTTTGAGTCACTATTCAAATACAATTTGAATGGGTTCACCTTGGCCGTTCTACCGAAGACAACATAGCCTCTGGTGATGCCAAATACTCTTGCATCGTCACCGTCTCCAGAAGTAGCGATTCCATTTTTCAAGGTGAACTCAGAAACTGGAGGGAGAGTGCGATCACTAGGAGAAACGAAGTCAAGTGCTGGAGTACTCACGCCACTAAGAGGCTTGAATTTGCCATCGAATTTGACGTAGAAGACCTTGGTAGAGTCTGCACAGACCGAAGCGGAGAAAATGAGAGCCAGGAGCAAGTGAGATGTTCTCATATTTATTTGAGATAATATTTGATGAGCCTAACGAGAGGATCAGCGCCAGTTATATAGGCTTCTAACCATAGAGATACCAATACGGAAAGCTGTATTGTCTCCGGAGAAAATGCCATGAAAGCATGTGAAATGGCTCAAGAAAATGCAGAATCTTGCAAAGTAGGTGCCAAGAAATTTCTTTACGGTAATATTAGTACCTTCGAAAAAACAGGAAGTTGTTCACTAGGAACCAACCAATCGTTGTGCGCTAATGGAAACTTATGTCACGTCATTATTATATCGTGCATTATTTATTATGCACTCCATCATCGAAAGTTGCTCCACTAAACCACATTCAATCTTCAAACACTTATCGTCATCGGACTTTCTATCTTTTCTCCACCCTTACACTTCTAAGTTAATTGCTCACTACTTTTCGTCATCTTCTTTGAAACGAGCCCTTGGTCACCCTTGGTCACCGGAGATCTCCTTGATAATTCGCGGGTCTTCTTTGCGGGGCTAGATACAGTGCTTAGGTGAAGACAATTTCCTTTGTTCTTGTAAAATGAACATCCCTCAATCCCCGGTCACGTGCCTCTTTCATGGCATTAATCTTACAACACAGGATCAAGGTTTGGAAATAAATGAATAGTGTTCAATTATAGTCCCTCAGCTAAATTTCAATTCTTGTGAAAAGGAGGTTTGCTCTTAATAAACCTACAATGTGTTTAAATCTCAAAAAAATTGGTGGGGATTCATCTTCCCTTAAATCTTATTGTGCGCAAGGTCATAAAACAAGTCATGATCAACGTGCAGACATGCGCTTTCTACGAACAGTGCAACTACAGGCGAAACCTCTTCGAGCAGGGGAAAATATATATTTGAATCAAAGAGGAAGATATTTGGTCCCATATTAATAATGGTATTTAGTTAAGCTCTCCCGAAAAGTCACAGAGAGAAATTGTACTATCACACAGGCTCTCTTGAGCTGAGCTAGATGAGTTCTAGTGTTGTGTAGATGAAAAGAAGCTTTTAGCCTTTTTCTACGGCTATGTGCGACCGCTTATTTTGGACTTTTAAATCAAAAAAATGAACATTGAGAGTGGGGTGTATAAACTATTGTGCATTGCAGACTCATCTAATTCTGACTTAGTCCTTATTCAAGAAATCTCCAGATTCTGTCAGGGAGATTGCTAGATTCTTGCGTTACGCTTGATACTGAGTCACTAGTATGCTCATTGGTTATATCGGAGAATCCGGGGCTATCACATGAGTTGTAAAAGTGATTTATCCGTGTCTATAAAAAACCTCAATACTTCAATAAACTAACCAAATAATTGTGGCGGGTGTGGTATTAGTGAACATTTTGGTATGCGCCCCCTCAATGGTGGTCAAATCGGAGAACACTTTTTATAATGCGCCACATTTATCACGTGACTTAGCGCACTTCATCACTCAATGGAAGGCCATCCTGAGAACAGTTGATGGAACAGTACACATTCCATGCTCTGCCACATATTTTTTGCTTTCAATATATGCTATTTATTAATCTAGCCTAAAACTTCTGAATCATACCCTTTTTAACTAAATGATTTGAAGTCATGAGAATACCTGAGTACTTGGTCAACGAGTCGACCTCTGGTGAATAGTGAAGACTCACGGAGTACAGATTCTTCAGCACCTCGTAAATTTACTGGTAAAGATCCAAATTCAAAATCTTTTGATAAACAATAATTGAGTTTACGGAAGTACTCAATTGAAGTCACTACTTTTTTTGTTTTTGAGAAGGAACTTTTTTTGTTGTGGCTCTTGCTCATTTTGATTGGGTATCGTTTATTGTTAATTGATATAAACCATCAATGCTTAAAGGGTTGATTCAATCAGTCAAAATTCTGGATCCAGCTGTAGGTTACAAAAAGCCACCTACCACCCGAACTATGTCGCCTACCTCACCAAATCCAGTGACATCCAACACCCCGCCCACTCCTACCAAAACGTTTTTGGTAAGGCTTTTAACTAAAGGAAGATATTCCTTCCAGCCCCTCCTCTCCATTCTATTTGGATTATTAGACTTCACAGTAACTCCTGGCACAGTCACCATGTCCTCCAATAACATTCCGTTCATCTCGGCAAATTTCTCAGTATCAAGAAGCAAGTTATTGGTCATCTTCCCAATCACATCAACAATCTTTTGATTTTGTTCAGCAACCGGCTGAGCAGGTGCAGCGTAAGCAGCAGGAAGAAGAGCGAGAGTAAAGAGAGAGAGTTTCATAATGAGCTAGTGAAGAGTGAAGAAGAGTTGAAAATGTTAATGATTAGTGGAGATTATGAAGAAAGTCTCGGCTTTTATAGGCATTTGGTCGTCTCTTTCAAAGGCTACACTATCCATGGAGGCGTTTCATTGTGAACCGATTGAGAATCAGGTACATGACCAAGTACCGTCAATCCAGGAAATGTTGGCACTAAAGATTGTTAAAATGTTAAATTGTTGTGATATTTATGAGTGTTCGAGGTTAACAGAAAAAGTCAAGTCCTTAGCGCAAGACCCAATTAGTTCACTGATCTATCTATTTAATTACGAGAAATTTTACAGATTTCTTTTCTTTCTACTGTTTCGAAGTCCCCATTCAAGCTGGAGTAAATACTAACCTGTTGATTGTAGAATTTGAGTGTCCCTGAAATGCAATTAACACCATATTGTATGAATACGTAGTTTTAAATCATGAATCAGAATCAATAACGTCTATTACACGAGCAGTCTAGCTTGATTAGCTTTTGGTAGAGGGGTAATGGCTAGACGGTTTTTGTTTTGACGATTAATATGCATATTGACGGTGCGTGTGTAGAAAGATAGATACTAGTCAACTAATTGAAATAATGGGGCAACTCAAAAATGATACTAATTGGAAACCATGTTTGCAATTGCTGACTGAAGATTTTAGTACTGAATAGTTTGATGGGCTGGTATGTAATAATGTGGAGTTCGAGGCTCGACAATTGATGTGCTAATTGAGACTCTAGTGTTACCTTGGGGTTAATCGAAAAAAAAAATCAAGAAAAGTATAAGATTGAAATGTTGCTTTTACAGGATGCATAACTCATATAATAGTTGATATTGAGAGGATTCAATTTTTCTGGCTTGTCATTTACACCGAATGCGACGACTTTGATTTCGCATACTTGAGAAAATGGCCAGCTTGAGCCAAGCGAAGTATGATAGTTCCAAAAATCCTGTAATAAAATTATGAAAAAAAAGTGTTTCTTCTCAATTCATGACAGAGCCAAAACGTTTATTGCTAATTTTCTACGGTTGAATCAGCAACCAAAATGGTAGTTTTGACAATGACATGTTGTGGTGCGTGATGCTATTGCGAAACCTAGGATAGTGTATCCGTGTCATTTGTGAGGCGCGCTTGAAATAAAATGTCAACGAGTACCTAGCGTGTACGGAGTCACGGTACTTCGTAGATGTGTTGCATATAGGCCAGTGATGCACTGTGTGC